>LGRX02021442.1:0-23825 GCA_001247695.2 Cymbomonas tetramitiformis
AATCCAAAAATGACATATGATAATGTCATTTTCATCGAATAGTGTGTTGCTTGGGTGGGCGTGGTTAAGTCAGAAATCGCTATGTATATCGCGTTTGAACGCAGCAAAGTCAGGCACCCGATGAAAATCTTGGTTGCTTATTTTCACATATTCAAAAAGGTGCTTAAAATGGTACCCTTACTTCATGATTTTTTACCGATAGCATTTGGACCGTAAGAGCCACCTTATCGCAATCTATAACTCCATATTGATGATAATTGGGCCTTGATACGAGGTGGAATTATTATGTATATTCTCAAAATGGCTTCATCGTTACCCTACACCCGGAAAAACATTTTTGATCCAAGCGGTAGAAAAGGTTTTTTGTGCTCTTACATAATATGAATCGCCTGGTAATATGTGATACGTGTTATCCGGAATGGGCCCAAATGATATTATCTTTGACTTAACATATAAATTGATTTTCCAAAAGCTCAATGTTGACCATATGAAGCATATCATGATAGTTATGCACCATTTTAGATGGACAGCCCTGACTTTTTAGGAGTGGAAAGTAGGGCTATGAATTTGGGTAGTAGCCATTATGGGCTGTTTTTAACCAAAAAATCGTCCTTCATGTTTGGAAGGGAGTCCTGGCATGTCCTCGGCAATTAAGTCACCGGTCACTTAGGTGCACCTTCAAACACACACTTTGAACATGAGTCTCTCATGTGACGGTTTACCTTTCACTAGCTCGGGCTACGCGTACGTAGCTACGCTAGTACTATAGTTACTCCCCTTGGGCAAGCCATGTCGCGATTATGAACAGGAGGCTGTTAGGGCACAGCCCCGTTGAACGGCGGAAGCTGCACAAAAGAATATGGGTGGATATGAGTGCGATCACAAAGTGTGTCGCTTGAGCCCAATGCTCCTCATATATACTCTAGTGCTCCCATGCATCGTATGCATTACCACCATCGAGTGTGAACTTGAGAGCACTAGGTGAGCTTGACGCATCGGCCAGACGATATAGCCTTTGATGCTCGCATGCTGCTCAGTGCATGCTTGAAGCGAAGACGCGTCTTGTCAGAACGCTTCAATTCTTCAAGACTTGTCTTGCTCGACATCTCGATGCCAGATGCTTGGCCTCTCGATGTCAGATGTCACGCACCGTAGGTGCATAACAAACATATATGATATGTGACAGACCTTATGACATGTGACAGTCATGTCAGGTATGACACGTGTCATACGTATGACATCGGTCATAACCCTGGCGGGTCGATCGGAGAGTCGGGATTGGGGGGAATGCGGCGCGGTCTCTCAAGCCAATACGGCGCCCTCGGAGCTGAGTCAGGGGCGAGGTCTTTGAGGCCTCCTCCAGTGCTGTCTGAGGTCCCCCTGGCACCTCACCACCGAGGTCCCTGGTACTGGCGGGAGGAAGTGGGATTGCGTCAGCGTCGGCGTTCGCGTCTGAGCTAAGGCTCACAGTGCGCCACGAGAGCGTGCGTCGCCGGAAGCTCGAGCACCAGTTGCGAGCGCGCGCCGTCGCGGCAGTTCAGGGTCGGACTCGATGGGGGCTCTGACGGCGTCGAACGCCAGTTCAGAGTCGGATTTGGATCTCTCAGCGAGAGGTCTGAACCCATCAGCAGTTTCCCTTCCGCATGGTACCCGGCAACAGCGTCAATGAGAGGCTCGCGCGCCGAGCCCAAGAGTCAGCTCCTGTGACGCCATCCGTGGTCCCCCATGAGAGTGAGAACTTCAGCGGTGCCCCACGCAGGGCGCCTGTCGATCTCATACTACAGGATGCTCCCAGGGGATCAGTTCGACGGCGTGCCGTGTCACAGCTCTTCCGCCGTACTCAGGATCGCCCACGGGGTACGAGGCTAGTGTAAGCCTCGTCAATCCTAGGAGGAACCGGAGGGTGCGGTCAGGATTTGAGCTGCCCCAAGGGGAGCGATCTCTGCTGCGGCTTTCGTTAGCTTTCATCCAATGGAGTGAAAAGCCATTGGATAGCATGTTAGCATCCCGCCAGCGCGCCGCCTTGCGACGCGCTTGGTTTGCTCGGAAGACCGAGGCGGATCGCGCAGCGCAGCACCAGCGCGAGCTTCGCGCCCTAGCCTTTCACGCGTGGTCTGCTGTCGCACTGCAATTCACACAGCTGCAACGCTTGTTTGCAAAGGGATGCTGGCGTCGGGTCGAGGCTTCTCTCAAGGCATGGCAACAACAGGCGGCTCTTCCAAGAGAGATGATCACCTGGTGGGTTGGATGTAGTGCCAGAGGTCTGTGGTACATCTAAGCCGTACAATTGGCAGATTGTACTTCTGCCCAGTGGGGCAGCTCATTGGAAATGGGTACTGGAAGAGGCCCCAGAGCCATTGATTGCGTACTATGGAGACAGCGCGCATAGGACCGAATATTGCCGACAGCATATTATTATCATGCCTTCTGGAGCGCTACGCCGCTGGGAACGTAAGCGGGGTGGCGGATGGTTTCTGGAAGACGACAGCCACTCGAGCGAAAGAGCCAGTCGCGCCATTCTCATTGCCTATCAGTAACGTCCGTATGTATTCGACTGAGACTGACGAATATCGCGGAGTTCCATACACTGGTCGTCCGAAAAAATCGACGACTACGACCGGTGACGATTCGGGTGCAGGTGCTGTCGCCTGGAGTAAGGAGAAGCTGTCAGATTCTGATGACGCCGATGACACTGGTACTACTGACATCAAGAATGACACTGACAATGCAAGCCCGAAATGGGAGTATGACACCACGCCCGCCGTGGATTATGACTCTGAGGATGACGTCAGCGAGTTCGATGACCTGGTAGCTGACGATTCTAAGGAACAAGCTGAAGCTCGGCCGGGCTGAAGAGGCATGGATTGCAGTTGATCCTGAATGATCAGGGTGAACTTATCTGGGCGCCAAAGGGCACATCTCCGTCATCACCTGTTCAGAAGGATGCTCAGCCTATCCCTGAGCAGAATTCCGGGGCTGCCTCTGGTTGTGCTCGAGCTCGAGGTGAAAATCAAATCTAAGCCGAAGAGTCGACCTGACAAGTCTGGAGACGTCGACAGTGATGCCGAAGCAGAATTGGCTCCTCGGAGGAAAAGAGCAAGGGGCAACTAGATAACCTAGAGGGCAATTAATGTGCTGATTCCCTTATTAGGATTTGTATAGGTGGCAGAGTATGATTGATGCTAACCGAAACATGATAGATCCATCAGATATTTGGGAGGCGCGCCCTGAGAATATACGACATGAATTGAAGCCCAGTGGAGGCTGTTCTAGCTTAAAGTAATTATTTGGAAGAGCTTTGTCTCACCCTGTCAAAATACTGGTAATCTTTCATGGCATAAAGATATTGCAATTGTCCGATTGTAGCCTTGTTCAACTGTTTATCTAGAACATAGCAAACTTTGTACAATGCAAATTTGCCGAAAAACGGACCTGTGTCCCAAGATTGAAGCCTACAACAGCCTCTGGCCAACATTAACTCATCGATGACAACGTCATCATTATCATCATCGATGACAATGCCATCATTATCATCATCGATTTCGATATCATCATCGTCACGCCATTAATTCCCATGTCATCATTGTCATCATCGATGCCGATGGCATGATGCCGTTGTCATCATTCTCATCATGGATGGCGATGTCATCATTGTCATCATGGATGTCGACGTCATCATTGTCATCACCGATGTCTACCCCCGATGCCTACCCCCAATGTCTACCCCCGATGTAGATTAAAATGGCATGTCTACACCCGATGTAGATTGAAATGAGATGTCTACACCCGATGTAGATTAACATGCGATGTCTACCCCTGATGTGGATTAAAATGAGATATATTTGATAGTTAAATTAAGACGTCTGCCCCCGATGTGGATTAAATGGAATCTATCTGCCCCCGATGTAGATTAAAATCAAATGTCTGCCCGCGATGTACACTTATCCCAATATCTTAATATGCTCATGTTGTGATGTAACATCGATGCCCTGAAGAGTCGTGCGGTATGAGTGCTAATATATTATGAGGTTTTAATTTTTCCGGGAGCAAATTTTAATTGTTTCCGGAACAATTAACTGTTGATTTTCCCCGTAACAATGAATTTTTGCTACGGACACGCATATTTAGGGTTTAATGAGAGTTTATGGGGTTTATCCAGTAGCCAGGCACCCTAGTTCCTATATTTATGCATACGTGGATATATCATATATGGTAATAAGCTTGAGCGCCCCGGTACATACGAATCCCATCTGATGGTTTAGGGTTTCGGTCTTGTGATAGTCTGCATCATAAGTTCGGTCATTTGATACTAGACTCCCGGGCTGATTTATGAGCCCATAGTGATAGCGGGCCCAGCGATTAAATCTAACACGGTATCCTTCACCAAGCTTATTGAGATCGTTGTCTTGGCGGGGCGTGTGCCTGCCGTAGGCGGGTTGGTGGCCTTGATCCGTCGTGATGTCGCGCTGCGGGGAGCTGAACAATGACCATAGCGCGGTGCGCTTGACCACAACATCAATGAGGGACAGAGTAGCTCATACGCAACACCTGCGGATTTGCATATCTAACACACCACCACGGACTGTGACAACGGAGATCCGAATCCAAGACCCTAAAACCGGAAAGCGTCTGCACATTCTCAAACATTGCAATTTTCTACTGGTGGCCTATACTGTACTGGCAGGGCGATCCCGATGCACAGTGCAGCTAGTGCTAAACATACAAAATTACATTATCTTGTGCAAAATTAAGAATGGCAAAGCATCCTTATTCTACGGATCATATTGTAGGGAGCGATCCCGCAGCCTGGCGCTGTCGCAAAAACCTTATGGGGGAGCAAACATGGCTTGGAGGGAAGGTCGGACTGGCTACCCCAATCCCCCCCCCCATGCACCCAGCACATATTAACGTCTAGGGGAGCTTCCCCACCCCTAGTAGTTCCCTTGAGAATGTGTATTTTCTTCTTCGAAATCTTAGGGGGCTAGACCCCCTCTCTGCTCAGAATAGGGTCGTCCCCTTCTCTAATTGATTATGCTCGGATTTCGGACGTGGACAAACATGCCTCTGCTACGTGGTTGTTCAGGAACTTGCCAGACGAGACCAATGCTGTCGTGCATTCCTCTGGAGTTTAGTCTAATGACAGGATGAAATAAATAATAATCCCAACACTGCGGCCCGCCTATACAATCTAAATACAAACTCGTGCGTACTCGGAGAACTAGAACATGCAATTACGATTACGGCGCTGCGTAGCCTGGCACCGTATGCTGGATTAGCTGCTGTTAGGGCCAAATGACCCCATCACGACGAATGAGAGCTCGGTGACCATCACTAATTCAGAATGCGCAAGACCTTACATCAAAGTGCAGTCATCCTGGCAGGTGTGAAATACCTTCACGACCCTTCAACTTTACTCTCCACAGCATTTCCAGATCCCGAAGTCGCCAGGCATCGCAACCATCTACCGAACCGTCCCCCTAGTAGATGGACAATTGCTTACAGCCCCCACGGGCAGGTGTACCAAACGGAAAGGAGTTAATGGAAGGAGACAGGGGGACGCTCCGATGAATGTGAGTTGTCCGCAGCAGTCCACAAAGTCTGGTGGGAGCTGGTCTGCTGAATTGTGCACAGCAGTCGGGCTGGATGAGCTGACATGTGGGCAGCGCAAAGGTGTCAAGATCACATCGGTGATGCAACCTTACTATTTGGTGTTGAATCATCAAATAGAGCAGTGCTGGTAGCTATCGTGAGTCAACTATGGCTACGGCTGCGGCTAGTGCTGCGACTCTTCCGTTGCTTTGTTCTTTCCCTCTCTCGGTTCGCCTTCTTCTCCTTCCGTCTTCTCTTTCCTTCACTTGTGGTATGTTCCTTTCCCCTTGCTCCGTGATGATGCTTTTCTCTCCTTCCTTCGCGGCTCCGGCTCCGGCTCCGGCTCGATCGCCTGCTATGGTGCCGGTCCGACCCTCGGCTCGAGCTCGAGCTCCGACTCCGACGCGAACGTTGGCTATGCCGTCGGTCAGGTCCTCGGCTCCGGCTCCGGCTCCGGCTCCGCGCACGGCCACGGCCGTGGTCCCTACGTAGGCTCCGGTGAGAACTGCGCAGACTTTGCCATTGGTCGGGATTTCCTGCAGAGCCTTCCGCCATCCCCATGCGGGGCTGCCCTGCAGAGTGCGTGTACCCCCCACCTGAGGCCCATCCCCCTTGCCGACTCGATGCCGCGAGCGTTGCGCCGTGCTTCCCAAGCCCCAGAAGATCATGGTGCGCAACCTCAAGCCGGTTATCGCGCACCCAGTTTAACCACTTCTGCCACGTTTCATCCCGATCGAGGGTCGGGGCGTGGCCGATCACCACAAGCCCGCGCCGCGCTCTCGTCAGCAGGACGTTCATGCGGCGCGGGTCCTTGAGGAAGCCGACATTGCCCGCGGTGTTCGCCCGCACCATGGACACCACCACCACCTCCCGCTCCATGCCCTGCAGAGCCCCGCCGCCTTGCCCTGGGTCAGACACAGCCCCTGAAGCTAAGCCTGTCCCTGGAGGCGCAGGCGGGATGAAGGAACGAGCAGATGGGCATCAGCTTGACTGCCCCCTGTATTTCATCCTTAGCATTTCATTCCACCGATGTCGCATGTTTTGGAGGGAAACAAGCTCCGAGGCTGACGCCGCCGCGGTCAGGAGCTCGGGGCGCAGCAACTTGGGCGCAGGGCTCCACCAGCAGAGAATGCACACAATCAATTCGACTGGTTGGCGCTGCCTCAGCACACACCTGGAAGGCGTCCACGCTGTCGACCCGCACACCGCCCCCAGCCGGGCACACTGCGCCCAGCTCACGACGAAGCTCCCGTACTTGTCCAGCGTAGGGGGTTATGACGGCGATCTCAGATGGGGGCACGTCACCCCCGCGGAGCACGCAAGCCACCACCGCCGCCGCTGCCATGGCCTCTGCCCGGTTCACCTTGGAGCCGGAAGTCGAGCAGGACTCCTGTGCCGAGTCCACAGGCACAAACGCCACCGGTCGTGCCAGGTCCGGCCACAGCAGACCACGAGGCGCCGGCCGGTCCGCGGCGGTGATGCCATCAACAAGTCGGCCGTGGTACCACTCAGACGCCGGAAAGGCCGCAATGGCTGGATGCATCCGGTACTGCGTCGTCATCATAGTAAAGGGGTAACCCAATCGAACGAATCGCTCAAATAGGCTCTCGTCTAACCCCTCTAGCTGGGCCTGCGCTCTCCCCCCTCCCCCTCACTCAGTCAATGGCGGCCACTCCAACGTGAATGAACATAAACACTTATATAAATGAATGAACTGATGACAGTGATAGCTGTGAGGCAGGGCGTCTTTATGGCGGTCGATTGCATCAACTATTGACAGTGATAGCTATGAGGCAGGGTGTCTTTATGGCGGTCGATTGCATCAACTGATGACAGTGATGGCTGTGAGGCAGGAGTGTGTCTTTATGGCGGTCGGTACATCAACTGATGACAAGTGATAGCTGTGAGGCAGGGTGTCTTTATGGCGGTCGATTGCATCAACTGATGACAGTGATGGCTGGCCGAGGCAGGGTGTCTTTATGGCGGTCGGTGCATCAATGATGACAGTGATGGCTGGCAGGCAGAATGTCTTTATGGCGGTGGATTGCGCCCCGAACTGATGACAATGGAAATAGCTGGCAAGGCAGGGTGTCTTTATGGCGGTCGATTACATGAACTGATGACAGTGATAGCTGTGAGGCAGGGTGTCTTTATGGCGGTGGATTGCATGAACTGATGACAGTGATAGCAAGAGAAGACAAGCGACCTTCTCCAAGGAAGAGTGTCAGCAAATGGTTATCACAGATCGAGAAGATCTCGGCAGTACCTTCTATTCTTAGGCTACAATCCATTCCCGCACCTCTATTCATATATTCACACTGAAGAGGCTATCATCCCAACTTGCTACTCTGTACCAAGGCATGCACCACTCTCCCACGAGGGCATGAGCAGGTGCCCACACCTTGTATGAGAGGGTGGTTGGTGCCCGCACCTTGTATGACAGGGTGGTTGGTGCCCGCACCTTGTATGAGAAGGTGGTTGGTGCCCGCACCTTGTATGAGAAGGTGGTTGGCGCCCGCACCTTGTATGACAGGGTGGTTGGCGCCCGCACCTTGTATGACAGGAGTGGTTAGTTTTGGCTTTGTATGTGACAGGGTGGTTAGCGCCCGCACCTTGTATGACGGGATTGGTTGGTGCCGCACCTTGTATGACAGGGTGGATTTGGTGCCCCGCACCTTGGCACTTGACCGGAGTGGTTGGTGCCCGCACCTTGGCATGACGGGGTGGTTGGTGCCGCACCTTGGCATGGCAAGGTGGTGGTGCCCCGCACAGCAGCCTTGACCAGGGTGGTTGGTGCCGCTTTTGGCAGCCATGACGGTGGTTGGTGGAAGCTGGCGATGGTCGCCCACTAGCACTAGACGGCGGCATGAAGCGACGATGGGCACGAGGGTGGCGATCTCCGAGGCTTGCGTGGCCTCGTCCACGAGCACGGACTCGAAGCCGCACTTGGCAAGCATGTCCGACCCGGCCGTCATGCATGTTGCGCACACCACCTCCGCCGCTGCCACCACCTGCGCACCCTCATCCAATGGCCGCCTCAGCCCCTGACCCACCTGCGCACCTGTGTGGCGCCCTCAGCCCTGACCCACCTGCGCACCCTCATCAGCCGCCCGCTCAGCCCCTGCCACCACCTGCGCACCCTCATCCAGCGGCGCCTCAGCCCAAACCCACCTGCGCACCCTCATCCAATGGCCGCACCAGCCCCTGCCACCACCGGCACCCTCATCCAATGGCGCCTCAGCCCCTGACCCACCTGGGCCATTTGCACCATACATGAGCGTGCCACGTCACCCTTCGCTCGCCCTCCGCAGGACTTGCCTGCGCCTCCATCGAGCCCCCCCGTGGGCGTGCGCTTGCCACCGGCGGCCTCGTTGGCTGATTCGAAGCTCTTGGCGCCTGCCTCCGGCGTAGACGGCGCAGGGACCACAGTAGGGAGTACGAGGGCTTGTGACCCTCACCTGGTCCTGCAGCGAAAACAGCACCCGCCCGGCACGATGGAAATCCCCCTGCGCCCGCAGCCGCTCCACATCACGGAACCCCGGCAGCCGCTCCGTCTCCGACTGTAGGGTATGTTCTATTAGCCCGTGCCCGTTCCCCACCCGCAGGGCCTTCACTCCGCGCGCCACCAGCCCCGCCATGATGTTGTTCACCGCAATGTTGCTGTAACCCGTGAGCAGCACCTGCGCCCGCCGCATCGATCCCTCCCCCTCCATCCCTCCCCGCCCACTGCGTGCCCCGCCTCGCGGCCTCTGCTCACCCCTCCCCTCCGCTCCCGCGCTTGCGCTGGCCGCCATCTCGCTGAGCCACCTGCACACAATCTCCACGGAGGTGTGCGTCTTGCCCGTGCCCGGGGGCCCTTGGATCAATGTCACCGAGCTCTCGGTGCTGGTGAGCCCGGCCGTCGCTTGGGACACGGCGGCTTGCTGCGCCTCGTTGAAACTTTGCAGCGTCCCGTCCACCCCCGCCCTGCATCCCCCTCCAGAGCTCTGCGTGACCTTCAGCGCCACACAGCAAGAAGACATTCCTCAAGCGAGCCTTTCTTCTTATTCACAGGAGCAGCGCTCAGGTCAAGAAACGTTGGAATGATGCCTCGCATTCCGAGCTTTTTCCCACGTTTCGATTTCATTTCAGTCCGCCCGTCGCTGGGTCTCTTCCGTGCCATCCGCTCCGTTTGTTAGGAGAAGCCGCGCCATTGGACATTCTGAGGCGACACGTAAACCAGCAAATCAGGTGGAGCATGCGTCTGAATGATGCAAAGCTGCGCGCTTGGCGGCGTGGCACGAGCTTTACTCTTGGGCTCATCAGAGGGCGTGCCACCTGGCGCAAAAACTAAACGAGGGAACGTCTGATGCTTGATCTGCCACCTGGCGCGAAACCTGCATCAGGGAATGCCTGATGCTTGATCTGCCACCTGGCGCAAAAACTAAACGAGGGAATGCCTGATGCTTGATCTGCCACCTGGCGCAAAGCCTGCACGAGGGAATCCCTGATGCTTGATCTGCCACCTGGCGGCGCGACCTGCATGAGGGAATGCCTGATGCTTGATCCTACCACCTGGCATGAAGCCTAAACGGGAATGCCTGATGCTTGATCTGCCACCTGGCGCGAGAGCCTGCATGAGGTGCGATGCTTGATCTGCCACCTGGCGCAAAGCCTGCATGAGGAATGCCTGATGTGATCTGCCACCTGGCCGCAAAGCCTGCATGAGGAATGCCTGATGCTTGATCGGCCACCTGGCGCAAAGCCTGCATGAGGAATGCCTGATGCCTTGATATGCCACCTGGCGCGAAGCCTGCACGAGAACACCTGATGCTGATCTGCCACCTAGCGCAAAACCCTGCATGAGGAATACCTGATGCAATGTACCACCTGAGCGAAACACCATGAGAATGCACGTGCTTGATCTGCACTGGCCTTGAGAAACTCTTTTTGAGTCTGATGTGATAGCTGCCACCTGGCGCGAAGCCTGCATGAGGGAATGCCTTATCCTTGATCTGCATGCAACAGAGTGTTCAGACCTCAAGCACGGCATGAGACACGGTATAGAGGAAGACCGGTGAATGCAGTGCGCCATGTGCGGAGCTATACCCACGCCGGATGTGAGGCTTGAACCGCATGTATAGGGTGAGACCACGCAGGGGGGCAGTCAGGGACGGGGGTGGTTCGAGGAATGCGAGCGGCAACATCACCTGTGTAAGGGCAGAGGGGGTGGGGAAGGATTGACGCGGGCTGGGCTGAGCAGCAGGCGCTGCATGGACGGCACGGCGGGCTGCGCGTTACAACACAAGTCCACCACCGCCGCCAGCATGCGCTTGAAAGAACTCAGAGAGGGCCCTGGCAGCACCAGCCACTCACGTTGCGCCAGCTCACCCCACTCCCCCCCACTGCGCCTCGGGAGTGCCTCCTGCAGCACCACCTCCAGAGTCGTTGTCGGTCCGCACCCCTCGACTTTCTCCACCACTCCCCACACCGCCGACTCACTCCCGGTCGCCGCGGAAGGCCCTGCCGCGCCCCGCCCCACCCTGCGGCTCAGCCTTTCCCACCCTGAATAAACACAGGCGCAGCGTAAATGTCGAGCCCTGACCGCCGCTCCGCACCTCAGCACGTCCCTCCTCCCCGCAGAGCCGCACATCTCACCGGAGCCATCTGCGTGCGCCACGATCGCTTGCTCACCGCCGGCACGCGCCACGCGCAATGCCTCGTGCCGGCTTCAACAGTGTCGCCCAGGCGAGAGCTTCACGTGCGACGGTGGCCAGCATATGCATCTGCGTGCAATACCCAGCCGAGGCAAAGGCATGGGGCGCCCCGTTCTGCAGCCGACAAGTGGCACACGGCTGAGGGGGTGGCAACTGGCAGCAGCCGCCGCCTTCCCAGCTGCAGGTTGGGCTCACAATTTGGGTTGGGACCTTGGGGGGCCTCCGGCGGCGGGCGCGATGGGGCGCGAGGGAAGAGGAGGACGGCGTCGCGCTTGACCGGGAGTCGCTCCATGAACTTTCCATTCAGGGTGCCCCCGAGTAGCACGTGCACCACCTCCTTGCCCTCCACCGCATCCCGCGCATCGTCCTTCTCCTGCTTCCACTTCTCCTTCTTCTTCTGCTTCTTCTTCTTGCTCCCCCCCTCCGAGCCCAGGTCCACGAGCCGAGCGGGAGAGAGAAGGCGCATCTCCGCCGCAAGAACGTCCCCGCTGAGCTCCGCGCGGGGGCGCAGCTGCAGCACCCCCTCCACTTCTGCAATAGTCTCCAGCCCCTGTCCATCACCGACCCACCACTCCCTCCTTCCAAATAAAATAGCTTTTCTAAGACCAAGAGGCGGCGTGCAAAGGCTCTTCCTAGCTCAGACGGCTTCTCCTAGGCCTCTGCCTGTGGCTCGTACGACCTGCTATGGCGCCACCTAGCTCCGCCTGTCTGAGTGCAGTCCACGTGGCGTGCGCAGCAGCACAGCAAGCCTCGTCCCGTGCGTCGTGCCGGAGGGCTTCTTTCTTGGGGCGCGGCGCCTGCCTCTGCCCATAGACACAGACAAGGAGGGTGGTTTTTCCCGCTGCCCGAACTCTCAACCGGATCCAGGGCTCTGACCCTCCGCTGGGTTGACAACTCTCAACCGGATCCAGGGCTCTGACCCTCCGCTGGGTTGACAACTCTCAACCGGATCCAGGGCTCTGACCGGAAGACGAGGGAGCAGGGGTACCCGTCCGCCCCGTATCGTCAGGGCATTGCCCCGAGAAGCAAGGTGGAAGCTCACCAGGAAGTAGGTCTGGCGCAGGAAGTAGGCCTGGGAGGCGTCCACCGGGGCCACCAAAAGCTGCTCTTGCCAGGCCAGGGGCTCTGCACGCCAGAGATCCCAGCGCCGCAGTCGCAGAGCTCCGAGTGTGTCAGCGCACACTCAGCAGACAGCTGGTATACAGCTTCACAGGCACCTCAGGCCTGCGCTCCCGCTGGGACTCCTGCCGCGCCCGCGCGGCGGGAGCAACCCGCTCCTCTGCCTGCAGCACAGCTCAGCAGGTAGCGCCGGTTGTCCCAGTGCCGTGGAAAGGAGGCACTGAGGCGGGAGCCTCCTGGGAGCACCAGGTTCCCAGCTGGAGCGCGCAAGCTGGAAGACCTCTGCAGCAGAGAATCACGAGGAGCCAAGTTTAGAGTAGTGCTGCGGAACCAGGTAGAGCTCTTCGCAAGTGGAAGACCTCTCCCAGCAGAAGATCACGAGTGCAAGTTTAGAAATGAAGTACACGGAAACCAGGTAGAGCTATTCGCAAGTGGAAGACATCTCCCAGCAGAAGATGCGAGGACGAAGTTTAGAGTAGTGCTGCGGAAACCAGGTAGAGCTATTCGCAAGTGGAAGACATCTCCCAGCAGAAGATGCGAGGACGAAGTTTAGAGTAGTGCTGCGGAAACCAGGTAGAGCTATTCGCAAGTGGAAGACCTCTGCAGACGAGGGGAGATCCAGGGTGACTCACCCGCATTGCCGTGAGCACCTCTTGCAGCAGATCGAGCCGACGAGCTTGGAGGCACATTATTATGACGCACCTCACGCCCTTTGTGTCCCCGACCTGCTTCCCTCCAAAGCCTCAGCTCTATTTTGGGATGCGACCTGCTTCCCTCCAAAGCCTCAGCCCTATTTTGGGATGCGACCTGCTTCCCTCCAAAGCCTCAGCTCTATTTTGGGATGCGAGCGAAACTGGAAGGCCGGATATCTGAAGTGATAGCATCACAAGCGGGAAGGAGGAAGACAAGGCTTGCGATCCCATGCAGTCCCGCGATTCAATTAGCTTCTTCTTGATGTCTGCACGCGCGCGGCTATCCTCGGGCCGATCTCTTTGATAAGCATGATCCAAACTACCCGATTCCCACAGAAAAGCAGCTCGGCTGCGCTGTGCACCCTACGCCGGGGATCAAAGGATTCAGCGCACACTTCGGGACACTCATCCCGTCATCCGGACTTTGAGGAGTTCACCAGTGAAGAATGAGGCCCCCTAAGCCTTTATAGGGATTGTGTGTGCTTATCCTTGCGACTCCTTTGGCTCCCCGTAGCCACAGAAGACTGCACTATGTACCCACGTCGGAGATTGTGTATGTGCTTATCCTTGGACCAATTTCTTTGGCACCACATAGCCACTCAATGTCAACCGCACTATACACTGAATGGCATGAGATCAGCCGACAAAAGCCAGCCCACCATCATCCCAGTGGATGTGAGAAGCAAGTCAGGAGCAGGGCGGGGCCGTGACCAGATACCACCAACTCATACATATTCCCAACCCAGATGCAAAGCAGCATGGAAAGATGATACGATGTGACCGATCATCGCCAAACTGCACTATGTACCCACGCCGGGGATCAAAGGACTCAGCACACACTTCGGATACTTATCCGGATTCTCCACAGCTCTCCCCTGAAGAATGGGACCCCCTAAGCCTCCCAGGCCCCCCTGAGTCCCTCTGCAGCCGCACTGCCGGCGCGCAGCCGCACTGCCGGCGCGCTGACGTCACTGCCGGCGCGCTGACGTCACTGCCGACGCGCTGACGTCACTGCCGCCGCGCTGACGTCACTGCCGACGCGCTGACGTCACTGCCGGCGCGCTCACATCACTGCCGGCGCGCTCACGTCACTGCCGGCGCGCTCACGTCCCTGCCGGCGCGCTCACGTCCCTGCCGGCGCGCTCACGTCCCTGCCGGCGCGCTCACGTCCCTGCCGGCGCGCTCACGTCCCTGCCGGCGCGCTCACGTCACGTCGCGGCGTGCTGACGGCGCGGCCCTCTAAAGCCGCTCCACCTCTACCCCGCATGTTGCCCGAGCCATCTCCTCGCCACCAAGCCTTACGCTTAGAACTACCCCCCTGCTCCCGCCTGCCCCAAAGCCTGGTCTCATGAGCGCTTGTCCACCCACCACGCATCCGGTGTTCCGAAGGGCTGTCCCAAGGGGCTGAGAATGACAGAGTGAATTGCCTCCTTCTGACCGTGCGCGCCCGCCACCAAACTGCGCTTGCAACCCGCTACCCCCAAGAATAACTCTATGGACTGAAGCCTTGGAATTGGGCATCCTGCGAGGAAGCTGCGGTCCTGAGCGATGCGCTCCACACTTGCACTGTAACTGTCGTTCTGCACTGATCCTACTTGGGGTCCCATCCCCACATATGCCTGTGTGTCCCAAGCCCTCCCGGCGGCCAACAGCTAACCAACCGGTCGTTGCCTTCCTGACAACTGTGCATCATTGCTAGTTCCGGCACGGCCGACAACCTCGCCACGTGGGCAGAGGGGAAGCTGATGAGACGCCGTATGTTGCTGTGCAACCTGTTGTAAGTGGTCATCGCTGCCGGGATGAGCCCCCAGGCTTTGAGGGGCCCGGCGTGTATCATCTCCACCCACCACCCCTCCAGTCACACCACGCTCCTTACCCCACCAATTCCCCATTTGACAGCCCCCCGAGAAAGCTGAGCCACTAGCCTGCTCGCCCCTCAGTGCCCATATTCCTCACCCAGGACTGTGCCTGTTCTACGTGAGGCCCCGCTCTGCTCCAGACTCCAGACCTCGGGCTCTGGGCCCGGCGCTAAGAGGTCATCCCCCTCTGCCAAGATATCCTGGGCACTCAGGTGATGAGACGGGGCCGCTTGGCTGGGCCCGCTTGCCCCTACGAACACCTTTGCAGACCGGGCCTCTGCGGTACCTCGCCCCCGACCCTCCGTCGTCCGATGATTCTTTGCCTCCTGCCTCACAGCCTCCATACTCTCCAGCAACCATGATGCCAGCCTTCCTGCTTCGCCTAGCCCCGCCTGAAGTCGACCGCCCAGGTTGCGAGCCCCCAGACCCGTGCGTCCCGCCACCATGTCCCTCCAGCCCGGGCTGCGTAACGTAGTCCGTCCCCTCAACCGCGTCCTCCCAAGCCCTGTCCGTCGGCCGAGCCCACCTCCTCCCACCGAGGCCTCCTCCCCGCGAGCAGGGGCGTGCAGGCCTGGCTTTTCCTTGCACCGGTTCCTTTGACAACCGGCTCTGTAGCCACCAGACCGCCCATGAAAAGTCATACGTCTGCTCTATGTACCCGCCTGGGATCGAAGGCTTCCGCACACACTTTGGGACATTCATCTGGAATCTCCACTCAGCTTGGCAGAGATCGAGACCCCCTGTACCCCACTCAGCTTGGCAGAGATCGAGACCCCCTGTACCCCACTCAGCTTGGCAGAGATCAGGGGCCCTACACTGCAACTATGCCCCGCCTGCCCACTGTCATAACCCCACCAAACCCGCCTTGCCCTCACTCTTCGAGCCGCTTGAGCAGTGCCCCGACTGCCAAGTCTCGGTTGCGAGTTCCCAAGCGTATCCTAGTCCAACGTCGATCTCCCTGCCCACGACCCTCCAAGGGATTGAGAACGACCTGCAGACTAGGAGCAACTGCCAGCAAAGTGTCTGTAGCCAACTTATCTTAACCTTCACCCCAAGATACCAAGCATCTTGCTCCAACCACTCTGTAAGTGACCAAAACAATCAGTTTGCGCACACGTGAAGTGTGTTGTGCCTGCCATTGTGTGTTGTCCCCCCTTGGGGATCCTATCTGCACTGAAGATGCCTGGCCACGAGCCCCACCGGCGACCGCTGGGTTCACCATCGGGTCACTCCGTCTTCCAGATGCCCTTCATATTCAAGCGGCGACCAGCTGTCACTGATAAAAAGTTATCGGGATGGAACTCTCCAGCTCTGAGGCGTCGGACGCGTGTGAGTAACCCTCATAACGTTCGCCCAACAGCCTCTCCACGAGCAACCGCCGTTCACACCATCACCACCTTTCTGCCAAGGTTTTCTTGCCTTTGTTCCACTTTCTGCACGTCACGTCCCAACATTCAAGAGCCGATCCACGAGATCACACGCCTTCAACAGCAGCAAGGCACCTTGCCTTGCCACTTGCAGTGCTTCTGCTCCTGCGTGCGAAAGGCACCTCCATGCCCTACGTGAGGGGCTATATCTACGTGTACGTGTGTGGACTTGCTTGCCTGCCTCTTTCTTCAGAACCCGAGCCTCTCCACTTGGGCCAGAACTTTAGCTGAGGGGTTCGTCTGGAGCGGCGCTGTTCAGAAGCCACGAGGCCTTCCCGCCCCACCACGTTTGCTTAGGTATTCTCTCGGGCACGCACCCGCCACAGATCCCCGGTGAGCTGCACGCAGGCCGCCAGCGCCGCAGGATCCGCAGGGCATCTGCTGAGGTGCGCGGCGAGCGCGCTGTGATAGCGCTGTAGCAATCTTGCCCTTTCTTCCTTGCTGATCTGATTCACAGCGCCGCCACCTTTCTGCCGAGGTTTTCCTGACTTTTTCCCACTTCCTGCACGTCACGTCCCCAGATGGCGTAAAAGGCAAGTGCTGGCTTACAAATCTCTGCCAAGCCTAAGGTAACCAAATCTGCTAGAACAAAATTTGATGAAACAGTGGTGTGCGTCAACATACGGACGGTCGTCGTCAACACGCTGACTGCATGCTTCCCCAGTTACTGGGGAATTCGACATACGAGATGATATGTAGTAGCGGTGTTTCAATCGCACTGATTAGTTTGCGTGAGCACCGCAGCGCGTTGATCGCCTTGATGTATTTAAGATTCTCGTTCTACATATGATCAATATATATGTTTCTTGGCGCTGCAGTAATCGGAAGCACGGCTCAAGGTGAAATTGTGGGACTGAACGCCATTTCCCGATCATGAACATTATACCGGCGAAAATGAGAAGTGACGCAAACCGAAGCCTGCGGTCGCGCATTCCAGGAAGCCGATCCGCTGGGAGCTTCTAGGCGAGCTGGGCATTACCCAGTGCAGTAAAGTGTTGGCAAAGTCTCGAGTCCAAGCGTGCCCCTCGTATGACACTAATCGGCACTCCTTGACAAGAAAGTGCGCTTGTATCGAGTGAAACTTCACAAGATCCATCTCATAGGCGGCTCTCAAAGAAAATTTTCGAAGGAATGACAGATCGAAATCAGCAGACAAAGATTACAGCGGCATTGGAGGCGGTTCGGCTGGTGATAGCAACAAGTAAATTGCAACGAATTTAACGATGGAGCCAGCTCTACACGTAATAAGGAGGCTTCGCGCGTGATGACCTTTAGACGCCGTTTCCACAGTGTTTCAAAAAGCTTTAAAAGGCATAATATTCCACCTTGAAGCTGCGTCGCATGTATCCATCCTCGAGGTTGAGCAACACCACCGGGTTGTTTGGTATTTCGACCACCTCTCTTTTTCCCGCTGCGCTTTTTGACACCCAAACCACTACTCTGTCGCAGCAGATGAGTACGAGTGAGTTTATTATATCCACGAGTTTGACATCACAGGAAGCACTGTATGCAAACATCTGACCGTTCACGCGGGCACAAGGAAAGCTTACTCTAGCAGAACCTCCGCTGTTCCTCCAAGATTCTGGATTGTCGGATCGCATTCCCATATTATCGTGGAGTCAGTGGGCTCTTGGTGGTCACAGAAACCACTTAGAAAATAATGATCCCACGATGGCACCAAAAGTTGTGTGTGCTTCTTCCTCGTACATTCTGTAGGCTTTCCGTGAGTCGGAAACGACACGATCAAGTTTCGAGTTTCCGTTTCAAGTTTTAGTTTCGAGTTTAAGTATGTTCAGACAACTTTACATACTTGGTTAAGTATGTTTTAAACAACTTTTAGTATGTTTAGTATGTCATGCTAGTTGCAGTTTCGAGGGAAGCCAAACCAAAAGACCCAAAAAATCAAGGATGCCGGATGGCTCTCAGTATCACTGTTACCGCTACAAGCGCGCCAACGTCACTTCCGGCGCACACACAAGTGCAAGGCGCGGCGCAGACGCGCCGGTGCCGTAAGGGTGGGGTGCCGTAAGGGTGGGGTGCGGGTAGGGTGCGCGTAGTTGGCCGCGTCTGACCACCTCCACGGTATCAATCGTAGCGTTCGGAGTTCTGATCGCACGCGCATTTCGAGCACTGTCCCGAAAAGCTGACATTCCAATGTTTCCAACCATGGGGCATACCCTACCATATCTGGAGGAATCGATCATGAAGAACGGTTGAATTTTTGTGTTACAAACCGCTCCGAGTGTTGATATGCACTGTCGCACTCGTGTGGGAGCAAACCCCGTACTTCATCCATGTAATGAAATTGGTAGGGTGGGCATAATATCGTCATTTTCAATGCGATACGATTGATGTCTTATTATGGTTCCTTGACAAAAACTAGTTTGCTTTGCGATATGAATGGTTGAAAATAAGTGAGTATTGAAAAAGTTATCGTGATTTGTATCGATTATTCCATACCACAATTTTACTGTTGGGTTTTCGTGTGAACTTGACGACTTTCATGGCCAATAAACGGAAAAGTAAAGCATGAATCCAAACAATAACACTTGTGTATACCTTCGAGTTCATGTCTAAAAGAACCCTGAAATTTTTAGGCCAGTTGAACAAGCTTTTTTCACGGCGTGACATAAAAGTCCATAGCCTTCGGACGACATGACAGTTACAAACCCTAAGTCATAACATCTAAAGTTTAACCGATCCGAAGAGTATCCGAAGGCGCTCTGCCCCCCCCATAGTAGAACGCGGCTGACTGAACCATATTGAACCATGACCATGACCGACGCTGACAGTGTCATCATCCCGCTCTGCCATTCGCGGTTTGTCTGTTTTGCTGAATATATCAGCTTGACTGTATATTCGGTGAGTGGTAATCAGAAAAGATAAACGGATAATCATCAGTCTTCCCGTTATATGTTCGGGGTCTAGGGTTCCGGGACCGGTGACGGTCATACACCCTAACTATAGGAATGACAGTCGGGGCGTCACTTCCAGCACACCACCTAGGGTGGTGATTGGCAAACTAGGTGGTCACGGAACTGAAACAAACACCTACTCGGCTTCGGTGGAAATAAGCATCCTACAGGAGAACCTGTCCTTTCTGGCAGGGTAACTCCGAAACTAGCAGCTAGTGAGACATACTGCAGAATACGGATACGGTTAAAACCCTAAATCAAGCCCATCTTGGGGCAACCTGAACCAACAGCATTAAACTCTGGAGGCAGGCTAATCTCAATCTCGGTAACTCTAGCCACTTCGAAAGCGCCCGGGAGAGCCGGTGCCACTGTCACAGCGCCCAGGAGAGCTGGTACCACTGTCTGTCAAATCATGCGTAGAGCAAATTGAGAGAATTGAAGATGTGCCGATGTCGCCGCAGGCAGTTGCACCGGGTGCAATCGGTTCGGCCCGGTGTTGAATTGAAGAAGAAAGTGCATCTCCGGTTCCACCGCCCCAGGCGGGTGGCTCGTAGTCCGGCGATGGCGGAGCACCACCCGGTGAGGGCGGCGCAGCAATAATCGGAGCTGCCTCAGGTGGTTGCGGGGGGGCCGGGAGCCACGTCCACCCGTACCCGTACGTAGCTCGGTACCAGCTGTGGTACCAGCCCTCCGGTTGCCAGTAGAGATCCGGCGGGATGGCTGTGGGCGTCAGCACACCAGCACCACCGACCTCGTCGCCGATGCGCCCTGTTGCCGAAGATGTTGGCGCGGAGCAATCACGCGAAGGCGCGGCAGTTGCACAAATAACAAACATCAGGCAGACCGCGAGAGACGTGAGGGCAGAGAATCCGAAACCCATTGGCGGTCTGCCGCATCCCAAGGCCTGTCTCGGTGGCGGAAGACACTCGCCATCATCCTCGGAGTCGTCCGTCGTTACGGAGACGGAGTCCACGGGCGCGACGGGGCCCATGTGGTGCATGGCAAGGGTCGGTTCCTTTTCCGTGATGTCCAAGTTGAGCGCGAACTTGTCCATGAAGGTCGCGTGCGGCTCGTGCGCGTGTAGCGCGCCGATGGGGTACATCCCCTCGTCGGACACCACCGACTGCGGAGCGGAGGGCGGTGCCCGCGGTGGCGGCACGTGTGGGTTATATAGTGCCGACTATATATATCGAGGTGCTGATAACACAGAATGCTTACACTTAAGATAACATAAGAAGTCAAGTTAGATTGAGTGTCGCTCGGCTTAAGCCGGAAACCCTAAACCTGTGACAGCCGTACTGTACGGAGCACTAGTACAGACAGAGGACTGTGACACACACGGGGTGTCACGTCCAGCACACCACCCTGTACTATTACGGAGGAAGAGTTAGGGTGGAACAGGCAGTTGTTAGGTGAAACAAAACACACCATCTCAAGCGGTGGAAACAGATTGCTAGTGGGGGCCTGTGCTCTTGGCGAGGGCGGTCCCAAATATCTAGCTAGCACTACATACTGAAGGCTATTGTGCCCGTGATACAGATCTAGTTGTGCTACTAGGCTTCTGACAGTAACTCTAAGGGGGTCGGGGTCCTTCTTGTCGTCGAAATAAATCGAGCAAAGCTCCTCGTAATGTCCAAGAGGTCGAACCACGCGAGGGATCAACCTCTTGGTGACCTCGAGGAGGGCACGCTTGCCATCCTGAGGCGAAGCCCGTCCCGAAGCCTCAACCCAACGCCGCGCGGGTGAGCTAGGAGAAGTCAACGATGTCAAAGTCGAGAAGAGGATGGCATTGAAGATGGCGTTGACCTCCTTCTGCGTGTC
This sequence comes from Cymbomonas tetramitiformis, assembly GCA_001247695.2. Lineage (NCBI taxonomy): Eukaryota > Viridiplantae > Chlorophyta > Pyramimonadophyceae > Pyramimonadales > Pyramimonadaceae > Cymbomonas > Cymbomonas tetramitiformis. Next base: position 21,119 of record LGRX02021442.1, read on the forward strand.
CGCCAAATCAAAAAGAGCGGCGTTGTTGGGTGGGGTCCTTCTGCTCGAACGCGCGCTGCAAGGACTTCACAATAGATGTCCAGAGCGTGTTACGGCGTACTTGATCTCCATGAAAGGTGTCCTCCTTGGAGCCCAAGGCGAGAGAGCCTTTTGATGATGTCGACATCCCAAGTGGAATTTTGGACAGCCGTAGCTAACAGACTATTGGGAATAAATGAATCTCGATCGTCGTCTAAAAACCTTCATTTTGACACAATTTTCGTTGTCTAAAAGTTATTGCCACGTCATCTGAAATGTGCCACGTAAGCGACACGTAAGCGACACGTAAGTCGTCCCGCAATTTTTATTACAAAATATTACTCAAATTATTTATTTGTGCATGATGCTTTCGTACTCGGCGAGTCCCGGTAGATTTTTTTGTTGCATTTTTGTTCATATGCGTGCATATCATGTACAAGTATGCAAATATGGGTACATCCATGTGCAATTTAGGCCAGCATGCACGGTACACGTTTATGAATGTGCGTATTCAGGTGCTTCAATTCCCGTAAAATAAGTTGCAACTGAGATGGGTACTAGCATATGATACACAAATCTATATCATCATACAAATTTATTCAAAATACACCAAATATTTGTCTATGATGTCTTCTAGGCAAGAGATTTCGATCATTTCACAGTGCTAAGGCTACTATATTGCTGATACATTGGAATCTATATCTTCAATCCACAATTATTTGCGGCACTTGTAGGTTTTAATTCCCTCGATAGCGAGGTAACGTTGACCGCAATGTTGACGCTCTATCGGAGAACATAAATGGCAGAGCTTTATTGGTCAAGGCAATTGCATCGCACGCAATATAGGTCGATTTCCTCTTCATCTCGTTGATGCCGCGTCATAATAAGCGCCCAAGTGACGTCGATTGGAATGACCAGTGTCCTTGGGGTAACCCATTCGTTCCCTATTGGGCTCTGGTCGGGATAAAGTTCCGGTTCTTGAAGGTCAAAAAACATGTATTTCCGAATTCTCCGGGTGTAGCGCCACCAAACGATCCCTAAGTCCTGTCGGTGTCCCGTATGTCTGTCCTCGAGGGTGTTTAAGAACTTACATATCATCCAGCGGTCTACATTGCATTGAGGACATCGCAGGTGGACCATTCCATGTTTACTGATAGCGTCTGCAGCGTCTTCATCACGATCGCGTGTCCCATAAACTCCGAATCGTAGAATTGAAGGCATAACGTGGCCACGATGTTGCGGGATTTTATACCTGTAGATAACAATGCTTGCAAGGTGATTAGCAGTTGAAGCGAAAGTCGTGCGAAACCCATAGCAAAAGTCGAAAATATATATATTGTGAGGATAAATGTGGAGCTATAATACCTGCAGATGGCAATGCTTTCAAGGTAAGTAGCAGATGTTTGAAGGTATGGTTGAAGGTGCGTATGTTAGAAGAAACAAGGGGAAATGAATCTTCAAGGGTCGGGCAAGAGCTTTTGTACCTGGTCGTGAGTGGACCGCGGGTCGTGCAAGAGTAGTGTACTTTTGGTCCAATCAAATTCGTATATCTCGCACATGCGGGATCACTTATATTAGTCGCCGATTCCCGTATGCAAATATGGGTACATCCATGTGCAATTTAGGTCAGTATGCACGGTACACGTTTATGGATGTGCATATTCGGATGCTTCAATTCCCAGAAAACAAGTTGCAACGGAGATGGGTACTAGCATATGGTACACAAATCTATATCATCATACAAATTCAATCTATACACACCAAATAATTGTCTAGGATGTCTAGGAGCACATAAATAAGGGTAAGTGTTGGTGTATTAAGCTAGCAGAATAATACATTAGTGTAAGTATCTAATGTGAACTTGCAAATATAAAATAAAGACTGTACACAAGCGTATATGTTTCCTAACGGCAGTTGCACCACTTTCCATCATCATCATTCTCGGGAGAGGCACCGGAGATCAACTCGGGAATATAGTCCGTGGGAACCGGCATTGTCACTGGGGTTCCCATGTCAGCGACGCCTTGCTCGTCGGAGTATACATGCTCATCCAACAGTTGAAAATACCATGTTTCCCGCGTTTTGCGGATAAACCTCCACTTCGCGTAAGCGGGGTCATGTCTAGTCATGTCATATCTAGGATGCAGCGCAGGATCGACGAACAGTTCCTCGCGAATTAGAAACAAATTCCAGGATTGGCACACACGACATTTTTCGGATTCTATGTGCAGTCGTTCAAGCTGAACAGGTAAGTCTGCAGGGAAATGAGGTGCATTCATATTGGAGGTAGCGTGTTATGTAATCGCAAGCGCCACACTATAATACCTGCAGATGGCGATGCTTTCAAGGTAAGCAGCAGATGTTTGAAGGTATGGTTGAAGGTGCGTATGTTAGAAGAAACAGGGGGAAATGAATCTTCAAGGGTCGGGCAAGAGCTTTTGTACCTGGTCGTGAGTGGACCGCGGGTCGTGCAAGAGTAGTGTACTTTTGGTCCATTCAAATTCGTATATCTCGCACATGCGGGATCACTTAGTCGCCGATTTTTAATCAAAGACAAAAACACAACCGAGGCAGAAAACCCCATACACAGGCACATCAGCATATCGGCAAGAAACACAAGCCATTGACGAATGAACATTATACACTTCTACCACATTGTTAACATATGTTTAAGTATACTATTCTTATC
>LGRX02021451.1:0-19621 GCA_001247695.2 Cymbomonas tetramitiformis
TATACATTGATCATGTACACTTGCTGACTTAGTGTAATGTCAATATATCCATAACATGTACTGACATAAATATGCTGAAATCTGTATAGGCAGCCCTGACCGCGAGTCCCGGTGCAGGCCCCTATGACAGACTCCTAGGCCAACACTGGACTGCTGACTGATCTATAGGTTCGTGCTGTGACAAACGCTGTGTCACAGGTAGGCTAGACTCCGAAACCGTCCGAGACCGTTCCGGGTATATCTAGCTTAGAGTTTATTTATCTTATGAGTTTATCCACACAGTTCGGGAGTTTCTGATATCTAGTGAACTAGGATATTCCAGTAGGTCGTGGCCCCATCCACGCTTTTATTCCACTTGCTGATTTGGCCATGATTGGCTAAACGGCCGCTTGGAGAGGTGGTGCGCACGGGCGCGTTTGGGTGCGACTAGGAATTACGGTATGAGCTGTTTGCGGTGAGCGACTGAGAGTGGCGGCCATGGGGACCGCGCCTCGTTACGAACTAGTCTTAGCAATGTTCGGATTCAGTTTTGCACCGGCACTGGCCCTGCTGGTTACTGGTTTCTGGGCTGGTGTTCGCGACACCTTCGACTTCGACGACATCTTCGAGTGCCCCTCGCCGCTCCACTCTCTTCGCTCCTCTCCGCTGCTGGGCATTGCCATTTTCCCGCTACCACACCCAACCGCGCGACTGCGTACCACCTCCCCTCTGGCTTTTCAGAGTATGGGCATGTTGACCCGAGCGAAGAAGTCCCTAGATCGGGACAGTAACATCGACGCCTCACTGAGGCTATTAGACGGGGTTCGGAACAGTCCGACGGTGCGTACGCCAACTGTTCCGACCCCCGCTCCGACTTCCAACGAGGATGCAGACGTGGCGACCAGGAAGTACTTGCAGGAGCAGAGCAAGCTGGTTGACGACATCTACAAGGCGCGTCTACACCGCCAATGGGCCAAGGGGGTCCGCGAGGATGTCCTTGGTGACAAAAAGCACCACTTCCGCGGTACGGACGACGCTGGCCTCCTCTCGCTCCGAGCTGGTGGTGCAGCTGCGTACGGAGTTTCATTCGGCTGGGCTGGAGCTGGCATCCTTTGACCTCGACGACCCTCTGGCTCGTGTGGTGACCAAGGTCAACGGCTTGCTCTACGATGTTTTGGCTCTGGTTATCGAGAAGCACAGCAACGCCTACGTCTGGTTGACTGGCACCGACGCCCAGGGAACATATCAACCCCCTATGGCCGGTCTGTGGCCGTACGATGAGGGCGGTGGCCGAGGTTTGGCCGAGGGTGCTTCTGCTTGTTGGCCGAGACGAATTATGTAAAACTTTGAAAATTTTCCCGAAAATTTGCGATTTTTATGATAATGCCATACTTAAAATTAAAATTTTGCGCCTGCGGCGGGCAATTTATGATCTTGGCCGGGTTGGCCGAAACTTGGCCGATGGAAAATTTGATTGTTGGCCGTACGACATAAAAGTTTGATATGTTCCCTGCCGACGCCTCGTCTGACCGTGATGGACGGCGAGCTCTGGTGGACATCATCAAGGGCTGTGTGCCGGTGGCGCTGCGTGAGTCGCACCAGGAGGAGCACGCCGCGTTGCGTTATCCCGCAGACACTGACCCGCAGCCCATCTTGGCTCGGGAACAGCGTGTGGTGCGGGATAACAAAGCTACGGACTGGACACCCACCGAGGAGACCAGGAAGCTCTCCCTGTACAACCGGCTAGACCCGGTGTTTTACACCGCGGTCAAGGTGCGGTATCCTCTCGCGGCCGATCTCGCGCATGTCTCCTTGGCGTCTTTTAGGGTTTTAGGGTTTTAGGGTTTTTAGGGTTTAGGGTTTTAGGGTTTTTCGATAAACCCTAAAAAACCCTAAAACCCTTGTGGTGGAGATTTATCAGGCTTGGGCGCAGACGGGGACGGGGAAGGCAGTCTCAGGCAAGAGCGGCATCTCTGCGCAGCTCTCCAGCACCGAGTACGGCGCCCTCCTCACCAAGATCAACGAACTTCAGGATTTGTTGCGGCAGCAGCGCGGGACCAGGGAAGATATCTTCCTGGGATTGGCCGGCCCGGGGCCGTGTCACGGAGGCCCGGGCCGAAGGCGGGCCGAAGGAAAAGTTGCGGATGGGCCGAGTCGCATTGAGGGGAAAATCGATAAATTTCCAAAATTTTATCGATTTTTGACAAATTGGCATACTTAAAATTAAAATTTTGCGCCTGCGGCGGGCAATTTTGGGTTCGGGCCGAGACGGGCCGAAATGTGCCCGAAGTAAATTCCCAATGCGGCCCGAGTCACCTCCGCGGAAGATATCTACCCTGCGCGGGACGGACGCGCCACCGGCGCAGCAGCAGCCGCAGCAGCCGCAGCGGCAGCAGCGGCAGCAGCAGCAGCGCGGTGCGCTGCGGGGATTCCGTGTCGGCACGCACCCATTGCCTGCGGTCGGTTTCGACCGTGACGACCAAAAGGCGAAGCCCTTTTGCGGGAAGTGCAAGAAGGCGGGAAAAGGTGAGCAGTACCACTTCTACCGCGACTGTCCGTTGGGCGGGCGTCAGCATCCCCCGCACTCGGCCGCGGCATTCTGCATTCCCATCGACGAGGAGGACGCGGAGGGGGTGCGTGCATTGGCCATGTGTGCCCTGTTCCAGCAGGCGGCGGATGATGGGGCTGAGGCTTTTGCCACTGCGGCATCTACGTACGGGCCGCCTGCGGTACTCTGTGCGGGTGCGGTGGGCGGGATCGACGTGTCCGCTTACGGCTTCACCGTGGAGCCGCAGCCGCCTGCCGACGAGCCCGCGGGTGACGAGCGTCTGCAGCTTTACACCCAGGCGCAGTGCATCTTTCATAAACAGGCTTACCCTGAGCGTTGCGGGGGATGTTAACCTGCTTACACAGAGTCTTCGTCGTGCTCACTGCTTCTGACAACCTGTGTGAGCTAGCACTCCGCTTACGATAACGAGAGCCCTCAGCTGTGTCAACCTCAGTCATGGCACTGCCTGTGCTGAGAGATAAAAGTGCCCGCGCATCGGCCATCTCCTGGGCTGCGTTCATCTCTGCCTGCAAGTAAGGGTTTCGAAGCAGTTCCTATGTGACTCCATGCAACCACGTTGTCCTGGCGGACACTTTATTTCCTGCCACTTTGGTCTGCAGCAAGAGCTTGGCGTCCAGCGGGATCCCATTTGGTCCAACTAGACTCCCCATTCACATTAATCACCGCAAGCAATTCTCCGAAATCGCGGTGTTCCCATGCCTGTGTGCGCCACACGTCGTGGATAGCCACAGTCCCAGTAGTGCGTTTGCGGTTGTGCTTGTCCACGTCTGAATATCTGCTTCGATATAAAAAAGAAGCCTCAACCTGAGGGCAAAACTTTTGAACTACCTCCTTCATCCCAACCACGTTCTCACTTGGGCGAGATGAATTATATGGGCGGTCTTCTGCGGGGTCAGTGGTTGCACAGGTGCTCGCCAGCAAAAGAGGAACACCTTTATCCTCTTTGCCCCAACCCAAAGCCTTCTTGCGCTTCGCATTCAAACGCCCTGGGCCTTTGTGTCCAATGGCGTGAAGGGCACTCATTTTACCAGAGGCGAGACGCACAGTCGTGGAAAAAGAGACAGCCTCCCCGACCGCTTTCGACTGCAGCTACTGTAAGAGCAAGTTCTTGACGAAACATTTATGGGCGGTTTTCACATTCAACAAGGAGAAAACATCCCACTCCGATAATAATAAGCAGGTTTTCACACTCCCAACCCAAGAATCGCCCAGAAGAATGCGCCCAGAATTCTTGTAGGGTTCCACCAGACGCAGGACCATCGCACAGGTCGCGCCGTATTCCGCCACATACTTCTTCATGTTGTCCAACTCTTTCCCTTCTTGAAGTTCAAAGGCGAACATGATGCGCGACTCTGAACACACCATACTCTTCAGCTCGTGACCCATGGAGTCAGGCTTGCGGCCGACTTTCACCCACCCTGGAGACAAATAACGGCTGAGTCACTTAATAAGCATGGACTCGTCAATTACCAGCAGGTGACCAGGTACGAAAATCAAAGCCCAATGAATATTTAATCCATCGGCGAATCGGCGCACGCGTCTGAAAGGATCGTTAGCTGGAACCCCAGGAGGAGGTCCACACTCCGCACGCGCGGTTACGTTGTCCTTTGAGTACACGGCGTGATCCGTGTACTCAGGCAACACTAGGAACTCTAACACGTGATCGAAGTCGTGTCGCGATAAAGTGCTCTTCTTCTCCAAGTCATGGGCAAGTGCAGTCACAATCGCTTGACTTGGGGTGCACCAATATGCGTCGCGTGGATGCCCAGGGTTGCACAGCATGTAGAACCAGCAGCCTATCTAGGAAAGAAATAACCCTTTCGTGAAGCTACGCCCACCACTAATAAATTGTCGGCCATATTTAGCGACTCCTGCGGTGTGTATTAGTTCCACTTGAAGATCTACCAAACAAGGAACCATTTAAGAAAAGAAGTTTCGCGGACTTCACGGGTCAGGCATGACAAATCCAACGAAGGTTGGATTTTAGTTGTCCACCCCCTCTGGATCCTGTGGTCTGCAGTCACGCCCTCAGGAGTGTTGGGCCATTTCACTTCGTATCTCCCCGCACACAACTCAATACGGGCAGACTCGGCCTGTGTGTTTGCTGGCTCCTGTATCCTCTCCTCCTCAGGGTCGTCGTCGTTGTCGGAATCCTCAGCTTCACCCTCGCTGTCGATCTCTGAACCTTCCTGAGCAAGACCGGGTCCTGGGGAAACTGGTTCATCATCCTCGGTGTCCATAGCATCGCTACTATACCCATCAGCTTCGGAATCGGACTCGGCGACGACGGACTCTTTTTTTTTCTTGGGCCGAACTACCTTAATAAGAGGTGCTGGCCAATCTCCTACTATCCACAGTTTCAAGAACTTCTTGGAACACAACTCTAAACTATTGTCTTCCGTGAAAGCTACTTCCCACCTGTCTGTCGCGGTATTTCTCCCTGGCACATACTTCTTAATAACTCCGTGATAATGCTCAGGAACCTCTTCAGCTTCACGAACAGCAGCTGACCGGTACCTCGCGTCGAAAGCTGTCGCGTGCGCTTTCACTTCCCTTTCCACCAACAGACTGGCTTCACGTTCACGCGCGGTAGTGACGTTCGTCATGTTTGAGACCGACGGGTACCACGCAGTAAGACTAAAATAATATGCCACGCAGTATGCCACGCAGCTTGCCGAGTCCCTTGTTCCTTTGGGTGACAGACAAAGGCAATAATATATCTATAATTTTCTGATATATGCTACCGTCCGTTCGAGCTCCGAGACTTGAAAGCGTAAGATGCGGCCAAGGTCAATACCAAGGTGGAACCCTGAAAAAAACACGGCAAAACATTTTGTTTTTTGGGGAAAACAGCCTCAAGGGGTCTATTTTCATGCATGCTTTGGGATATATAATGGCATATCAGGGGCTCGTGTGGCATATCCTCGTGTTCGTCATGCGATGTCCTATCATATGACCGCTGCGAGCATCTTCCAAGCATTGTTTATGGCCGTTTAAATATGGAATTACGTGATCAATTCTTGGGTACGGGGGGATGTACCCAAGAACGCTTGGGTACATCGTAATGTACCGCAGGGTACTGGACATCAGCGGCTGGACGATCTCGCTGCGGAGGTCCATGCCGCGGCAAACTGCAAGGTGCACTACACCCACGCATCCTTCCCACCACGGGCGGTTCTCGAGCCGCATGCATCGGCTCTGGTGTGCGGCCCCGCGGCAGCGGGGAGCATGCCGGAGGAGCAGGTTCCGGCAGGTGGTGCGGCAGCATCGGCATCCGCCGTGCCGGCCCCTGCTATGCCTGTCTCGCAGGAGGAGGATGTGAAGCCCGTGCCGCTTCGATCGGCGCGGGTGACTGCCACGACGGACGGTGAGTTCCCTGGGTTCGTTCAGACTGTCAACCACGCCGCCATCGCGCCGGTTGACCTCACCGGCTACGACACCGACGACTACGAGGACCTTGCCGACGGCAGCTTCCGGCTGAAGCCGCGGGGCTCGCCTCCGTCGGCCAATCACGTGTCCGGACCACCCGTGGACAGCCAGAGGGCCTACGGTTGTGGGAAGCCGCCCTGGGGCTTTCCTGCCACGGTTGGGCCGTGAGGAATTCCTTTCCTCCTTTCTCTCATTGTTTGCATCTCGATCATGGGGGTGGCTGCCGTGCCCGACGCTCAGTCGGCTGCGGGATTGCCTTCGCCTGGTGGTGATCTCGATTGGGGGACTCCGTCAATTTTCTCCACGAATGAATTTGTTGAATCGGTGATCCCGGCTCAGGGTTTCTTTATGGCTGACAATGTGCCACCGCTTGAGCCGCCTGAGCCCCCTGACCTCTTTCAGGACCTTGCTCGGGCATATTTGGGCTTTGACATGGCTCGCTACTACGGTATGGCTTTACAAGAGACCGGTCCTCTTGATGTGGATCACTACTATGGTGCTGGCTTTCTCACATCTTACTACGGCATGGACTTCCGTGAGGCCACCACTGGCTACTTTGGTGTTGTCGATTGACTTCTTGTTCACTCTGGATGCACACCAACATGGTGGTGTGCGGAACTCCGGCGACTTCAACAATTTTCTGGTTTATGGTTTTGCTTTTGACATCTACAAGTTATCTTCTGGCTTGCTAGCTCGGTGCTTTTCAGTTGTTTAGCGGGTGCACAATGCCCGTAGGTTTCTGCATCTGTGCTAGCTAGAGGGTTTCCAATTTGTGTTTCAGAATTGCGCAGTTGGATTAGCAGTTAGGTCTGTCAACCTGGCTCCTGCCCTGACTTATCTTACTTTATCTGACTCTCCTAGACAGTCACCACCCACAGTGCTGGGGTGGTGTGCTGAAATCTGTATAGGCAGCCCTGACCAGGAGTCCCGGTGCAGGCCCCTATGACAGACTCCTAGGCCAACACTGGACTGCTGACTGATATATAGGTTCGTGCTGTGACAAACGCTGTGTCACAGGTAGGCTAGACTCCGAAACCGTCCGAGACCGTTCCGGGTATATCTAGCTTATTAGGGTTTATTTATCTTATGAGTTTATCCACACAGTTCGGGAGTTTCTGATATCTAGTGAACTAGGATATTCCAGTATAATATTAATGTAAGTACTATGATAAGTACTGTTATATATAGTTTTTATTGTGATGTGCATCTGATGGAATGGTATACACAGTAACTATATATTGTATATGTACTTACTGATTGAGTACACTGAAGTAAATTGATATAAGTTAATCATACAGGTTTGTCTGTATACCACTGGACAGCATATCACAAGTATGATGTATATCAATATTTTTAGTATACTGCTGTAATCCTGTACATCTCATCCTGATGAATGATGAGTTGAATGGTAAATTTCACAAGTAGCTCCGATGAGTATCCATTTTGATTAACAGGCGAACAGATGTCCAATCCCAAATCCTTCGTCATGGAACAACTGTGCTAATTCCTGTCTTAACAATCAAGACTGGCATCTTATGCTACTTGGGTTTTGAATATAGCACTGGACTTGCAAGTTCTAGCAATATGTCACAGTAAATAAGTATGTATGACAGTATGCACAACCGCTATCGTGATCAGGCTGTATGCGTGCATGTCAAGCAATAATGCATGGATGTATATATACCAAGCACAGTAGTAGCAAAGTATTTACGCATGTATGCATGTATGCATGTATACTAGATTTATACATGTGTATCTCTAGCTTGATCATATGTATATCCCGTGCACACAATCACAGTATGTCATGTGATAGTGATCTGTGATAATAAAACAGACTATTGGGAATAAATGAATCTCGATCGTCGTCTAAAAACCTTCATTTTGACACAATTTTCGTCGTCTAAAAGTTATTGCCACGTCATCTGAAAAGTGCCACGTAAGCGACACGTAAGTCGTCCCGCAATTTTTATTACAAAATATTACTCGAATTATTTATTTGTGCATGATGCTTTCGTACTCGGCGAGTCCCGGTAGATTTTTTTGTTGCATTTTTGTTCATATGCGTGCATATCATGTACAAGTATGCAAATATGGGTACATCCATGTGCAATTTAGGCCAGCATGCACGGTACACGTTTATGAATGCGCGTATATAGGTGCTTCAATTCCCGTAAAATAAGTTGCAACTGAGATGGGTACTAGCATATGATACACAAATCTATATCATCATACAAATTTATTCAAAATACACCAAATATTTGTCTATGATGTCTTCTAGGCAAGAGATTTCGATCATTTCACCGTGCTAAGGCTACTATATTGCTGATACATTGGAATCTATATCTTCAATCCACAATTATTTGCGGTACTTGTAGGTTTTAATTCCCTCGATAGCGAGGTAACGTTGACGGCAATGTTGACGCTCTATCGGAGAACATAAATGGCAGAGCTTTATTGGTCAAGGCAATTGCATCGCACGCAATATAGGTCGATTTCCTCTTCTCGTTGATGCCGCGGAATAATAAGCGCCCAAGTGACGTCGATAGGAATGACCAGTGTCCTTGGGGTAACCCATTCGTACCCTATTGGGCTCTGGTCGGGATAAAGTTCCGGTTCTTGAAGGTCAAAAAACATGTATTTCCGAATTCTCCAGGTGTAGCGCCACCAAACGATCCCTAAGTCATGTCGGACATGTCTGTTCTCGTAGGGGATGTTTAAGAACTTACATATCATCCAGCTGTCTACTTTGCATTGAGGACATCGCATGTGGACCATTCCATGTGTATTGATAGCGTCTGCACTGGCTTCATCACGATCTTCATCGGGTGTCCCATAAATTCCGAATCGTAGAATTGAAGGCATAACGTGGCCACGATATTGCAGAATTTTATACCTGTAGATAACAAAGCTTGCAAGGTGATTAGCAGTTGAAGCGAGCGTCGCCCATAGCAAAAGTCGAAAATATATATTGTGAGGATAAATGTGGAGCTATAACACCTGCAGATGGCAATGCTTTCAAGGTAAGTAGCAGATGTTTGAAGGGGAAATCAATCTTCAAGGGTCGGGCAAGAGCTTTTGTACCTGGTCGTGAGTGGACCGCGGGTCGTGCAAGAGTAGTGTACTTTTGGTCCAATCAAATTCGTATATCTCGCACATGCGGGATCACTTGGTCGCCGATTCCCGTATGCAAATATGGGTACATCCATGTGCAATTTAGGTCAGTATGCACGGTACACGTTTATGGATGTGCATATTCGGATGCTTCAATTCCCAGAAAACAAGTTGCAACTGAGATGGGTACTAGCATATGATACACAAATATATATCATCATACAAATTTAATCTATATACACCAAATAATTGTCTAGGATGTCTAGGAGCACATAAATAAGGGTATCTAAGTGTTGGTGTATTAAGCTAGCAGAATAATACATTAGTGTAAGTATCTAATGTGAACTTGCAATCGTAAGTATACTATTCTTATCGAAAAGTAGTCGAAAACCCTCGGGAGGTTGCAATCCTAAGTGCTCGAAATCAAAGTGGAATCAAGATAACATTCTGACTCGTAGCCGCCGTGGTTTCAATTGCCGCGACAGGTAACGTTGACGGTAACGTTACGGCTGAACCTGTCGGAACTTGAACCGAAGGGCAAGGTCGTTTCGAAACACACATCGAAAATACCCCAACGTGCATTTGTTGCCTTCCGCATTCCTGCACATATAACATTCATTGTAGTTCCTCCACAACATTCGAACAGTCATACCATGAGGAAGATAGTCAAAATTCCTCATTCTCATTCTGGGGGCAGTAGGGCATGTTGCATACATGCCAAGAACATAGGCAACAATACATTCTCGCTTGGATGGCATGGTTGGATGAGGTGGCAGGTGAAGAAAGTAAAGTGCCAAGCTGAAAAGTGAGTTGTGAGGACAAGGTAGGTGCTTAAATATCTCAGTAGTGTGGCCGTCGTGATTTCAGTTGGCCTATCAAATGACCTCTTTCAGGTGGGTCGGATCGAAGGCCCGCATGTCACAAACATAGCATGTCACAACATTGGAAATGTGAAACGTCGATAATAATTTCATTCAAAATATGTTCGAATACAATCATATTTAACGGTGTTCCAACGATAAGTCAATTTGCTCAATGACAAAGCTATATGCTGTCGCTATATAGCATCAATTCATCCGACGGAACTTGACCCAAGAGCTAAGCTCCTCTCTGAACACACGACAAAAAAGGCTGAGTGAGCATTCCATGCCTTCGCCGTCGACGCATTGTGTATTGTAGTTCTCCCACAACTTTTGGATAGTCATACCCGGCGGAAGAAGAACTGTACTGCTGCATGGGTAATACTCCCCGTGATTTTTGGCAAACTGGTCGATGTACGTGAAAACAGACTGCCGCTTGGATGGCATGACTATGGTAGAAGTAGAAGCAGGTGCGTCGCTGACGGGAAAAAGGGGCTAATGAGTAATTTAGGCAAGAAATAGAGCTTATGATCTTGGAAAGTCTTGGACCTGCCGAATTATTAGCCTATCAGATACCCGGTACTAGTCCGCTCGGATCGAAGGACCTACAAGTACATATCTACTATTACTTTGCGACGAAGGCGTGTCTGCGAAGTCCATGATTATTCTGTCTGCATTGTCAACCATTATATGAAAGCAACCTCTGAAGTATGATTTTCGGGCACCTTAACTTGCAGATGCACATCATCAACCGACCAAACGGAGTGAGACGGTAAAATGGATAAGAATATACAAAATCTGGAGCGTGTAAGTTGGAGTATACAAACCCCATTCTTGCTGTATACTTCTGAAAGTGAGGGGTTTTGAAAATTGTGGCGTCCCGCATTTCAATGCGCACCGAGGTAACGATTTGCCCGCCAGATATCTGCTGTCTCACGACGGGGCGACCCTTTGGCCGACCTGCAAAACATGCGACGCATTGGATTTCCCAAAAGGCTAGAAACTGCAGGTAGTCCCCATAGGACCAAGCACTCATGGAATTCCGTTCTGCTGGATGCCGCGTATCCCCCGGGTACTTAAACAAAGGTCGGCATCTTGCATATGGCTGTCCTAATATATGACCCCTTGCAAAACGACAGAAAAACTTATGCCGTGCGTAATCAGCTTTCCGACAAGTTTGGGGGGCTTTGCAGTAATTCGCAAGATAGCAGCCGGTACACGTTGCAAGTTGTGAACGATCTTGAAGCCCGCAGTGCAGGCAAACTGGGTACAAAAATTTCATCCGTAAAGGCAGATTATCATGCACGCTTGCGTCATACATTTGAAATTGTATCTTATGGTCCTCTTCCATCGATTTCTTGAGCGCTAGTTCTGAGGGCGAGGACTCTTCAGGGAACCATAGTAACCAAATGTTTTTATCTGGATTTTCCTTCCGCAAAGTAGCAAGTATTGTCATTGGAATTGATTGAACTGAGATGGATGGGAATAAAGGTGCGTCGATGAAGTGTCGAGCGGGGAAATGATTTTGGAAGAGAGGGGAATAGGTTTTATACCTCAATGGTCGTCGTGGTACCGCTCAACTTCATTTAACCAATATAATCAGGCAATCACAATGAAAGCGGAGGCATGTCACCCGCCCCATAAATGACATCGGTTCCACAACAACATATGTCGCCCATACCTTTGGAGAATATACTTTATTTACAATTGTCATATCAAGATATACCATACGTGTTTCATCAGCGTACTTCTGCACTGAGACAATAGGTTATTAAGACTATCAACAAATATTGACCTAGGTGCTGGCACCATGTCCTAGCAGGGAAATCATCATTGCCTAGCGAGCTTTACCGTTTACGTCTTTTGGTCTGATTGGATTCCGACTTTCCGCCTTGTGCCGCTGGCCGCTTAGGTATAGGCCCCGCCGCGGCGGCTGCCTGTTGCTTGGCGGCCTTCTCGGCATCTGCCTTCTCTTTCTTGGCGGCCTTCTCGGCCTCGGCCTTCTCTTTCTTGGCGGCCTTCTCGGCCTCGGCCTTCTGTTTCTTGGCGGCCTTCTCGGCATCCGCCTGTTGCTTGGCGGCCTTCTCGGCATCTTCCTTCTCTTTCTTGGCGGCCGTGTCGGCCTCGGCCTGCTGCTGCTTGGCGGCCTTGTCGGCCTCGGCGGCCTCGGCCTGCTGTTTCTTGGCGGCCTTCTCGGCCTCGGCCTGCCTTGGCGGCCTGGCTCGTGCTGCTTGGCGGCCTTTTCCGTTTCCCTCATTTCGACCGCCGTCTTCTTCTCCCGCTCCTTCTCGACTTTCTCTTGCTCTTTACGATGTGCCTCTCTCTGCCTTTTCACCTCGTCGTATTCCTGCTTGCTCAACACTTCGTCGGCCAAAGAAAAAAATCCATCAGGAAACCTAATGCGCTCTTTCGCTGAGTCGACCATACCTTGCTCCCTGCATCCAAGACACCAGCACTTGTTAAAACCGATATACAAAGTATTTTTTCAAAAAAAAAATGGATGTAGACATGAATGCTTACCTATCGAAAGCGACGGAACCCAATCCCAACATGTTGGCGGCTACCGAAGTGGTCCCGGAACCGCAGCACGCATCCAAGATGAAGTGATGTTCGTGATGAAGAGGTAACACCCCCTCGTACGCAGATTTCCCCCTCGCTTCCCCCTCTAACTCAGGACCTCGCATATGGATATTGATGATGTCGTGGATGAGCTTCAGCGGCTTCTGGTGTTTGTTAATTCTTTTTCCCTCGGAGTTATTGGCGAATTTCGACGAGTGTACAGGGGCATATTCCCAGGTGTTGGTTCGGCAAGAAGCCACGAACTGCTTATCGACGACATCACTATCCGCATTCTCCTCCTCACCGAGAACTCTAATCAAGTTCTTCATCCAGGGAAGCCTTTTATGAACGGCTGGGTGGGTTTCGTCTGCGAGAGCAATCAGCGCTGCTTAGTCAGATTGCCCATGCTTAGACGCCAAAAGGCAATCACAGAATTGTACGTAACTTAACATCTACGGACCTGTAGGTGTTGCTTCCTTGACGTAGTAACACAAGACAAAGCACTCCATACGGTTGGCGTAGTTCCGTGGCGCAACGCCGGATTCCAAGGTCATCATGTTCGATCTGCTCAAAGGTTTCACCCAGAACATCTTTTCGGCGTTCCCGTGGCAAAACTGCTTGGCGGCTTCGAAGAACTCGTGGTGTTGTTGGAAGCCACAGAAACATCCCCCTACCCAATCATCACACGTGGTCAAATTGTTGAAGTTGTGTAGGAATTGCTTGAACTCTCCTGCTAAGAGAGGTTTCGGGAACCATTTCTTGTTCGAGTCCAGAGCATACTCGCAATCCATAATGAAACCGGTGAATGGAAGCCTGGGAAGAGTCGTGAAGGATTCAGGTGATGCGGGCTCCAGCAGAAAGTCCTTCTTGAAAACCAACTGCGGAATCTTGTGAGTGTAGAAGTAGTCATCATCGTCGACTTGCTGGCCCTCAGGAACGTTTGACAATATTCGATAACTCACACCTGTGTGCAATGTAAACGATTAGTAATTACATAGCTACGGTGCACAAATGGAATATGAAACCGAGATACGCACCTGGAAGATCCTTTAGGATGTTTTCCGCAGTCGATGCTGTCGTCGACCCGATTTTCAGCAACATCCTGCTCTCGATATTATTCCAGTAGAACTTTATATCCTTCGGAATGTTTTTGATCAGTTTCTCTATCTTCTCCTCGTGCCGCTGTTTTTCTTTTGCAGGCCGTTGTTCAAATTGAAATTTCCGGTTCTCCTGCTCGTTCTTGCAGGAGACCTTCGGGGGCACCACTCCCGCCTGGTACAGTTGTAAACAAACCCCGTTGTTAATTGAACGCGCAAGCCGATATGGAAAAAATCAGATATCGTGAAGGACGACCAGAGGGCGCAACTTAGGTAAATTACCTTCAGTAATGTACGTATTTCTCTCTCATCCCCAGCCCCTGGGAAATATTCGCAAAACTTCTCCCAGTCTTGTTCTGGGTTGGGAAACGTAAAGGTGTCAAGCTTCTTTTGCAGCGCAATGATTTCTGCATCCAGCTCACCGTAGGTCATCTTACGAGCCCAGAACTTCGACTCGGGAGCACCGGGATCCACGACAGCATCCACTGGTTTCCTTTCCTTAGGTATGGGATACCCATCTTCATCTAGGTAAGGAATGAAGCAGGGTGCATCTATGTCGTATATGTCGTTTTCGAACCCTCCCGGTTGTGTTTGCAGAAAGAGCTGCATAGAATGCCGGTTTTTCTTGAGAAAGCTCAGTTGCCGGTAGGCCGGTGTCGATTCCAAGGAGGTTGTTATGTTGAATCGTTTATGAGCCTCTGAGGCAAGCAGCATTAGGTTCTCTCGAACATTGTTGAGAGTCTTGATCTCGGCGATACGGTTGATCATATCTTTGACCGTGTACTTCCGTTCGATGACGGCTTCGTCGACGAGGTCAGTGATCTCACGTAAGTGTCCTTCGGTCAAGGGGGCCCAGCTATCATAGAACCCCTTCGGCAGATCATGGTAGACGATCGGCTTTCCGGCTGTGGGGTCCCATTTAGGCTGCTTGGTCGTTGGTGCGTTGAGGTCAGTTGTGCCGGTCGACATACCGATTGAACGTTTACGCTTATTGCGAGATGACCCAACCGTGGCCAAGGTCGTCTCCGTGGCGTCTTCATTGTCCGGGTCAACTCCCTCTAGCAAACCTTCATTGTGGGCCTTCATCACTGAAAGCGGAAACATGAAATACCAAATCGTCAGTTAGCTACTGCAAAAACACCTAAGAGCAAATAAGAATAATGTCGGGACGGAATTCACAAAAAATGGCAGCACCTCTCTGAAGTTGTTTGAACAACTGGTACGATTGCACCGAGATAGCCCAAGCAGCCCAATGCGTGTTCTTCTTGTCTGCATTCAGCTTCTGGTGATTGAACACCTGCGTCTTCAGCGCCGCTTCGAATTCGGGATTCAAGTTCTGCTTCGGCGGCACCCGACGGTATTTCAAGTTCTCAAAACTCTTCATTCCAACGTCTCTCTCGTTGGGTTCGGCCATCAGTTTCTCCACGTGTTTTCGCATGCCAAGAATGATCTCCGTCATGTTGCGGTGCTTCATGTAGGCGTCAATGTTGTTCTGCTCATTCCCAAGCTGCGTGCGCAAACGAATTGCACGGATCATGACTATAGCTGAGAAGCTGGCCGACCGTAAACCTCCCTAAACACTTGAGTATGTAAGCCCTGAGAAGCACCTGAGAAAACTGGCATGAGTGAGACACACCTGATTCATTTCGATGGCGCTCAAGTTCATGAAGAGACGGCATTCGATGAACTGAAACGCTTCCGTTCGATTTTCATGGTTTGCGTGCTTTGCTTCATCCGCCTTGACGCAGCGACGCTTTGCCTCCAGCAAATGCTGATGTCCAAAGCAGGTGAATCTGTAGAATAACAAAGAAAGTGTAAGTTGGAACACATATGCATGCATCCATCAACGCAATGGGTCTTACCTGTATCTGCCTTTCCCGATGTCCGCCCAAACGAATGCCTCTGGGTTGGTGCTTGTTGGATCTTTATGATTCTCTATGACGGAAATCAGGGCTGGAGATCCCGAACCAGTGTGTGGGTTCCAGTACATCATTTCGGCAATAGCCTGGGCGTGATGTTCGTCCAGTGGTCGAGGGCGATACGCTCCTTCTGCATCATCATCGATGTACTGGATGGGGATTCTCCACGATGTCGCACATGGATTATTATTGTCGACCAACTTATGCATGTCATCGATTTCCCTGATGGCCCACATAAGCAACGTATACTTGGTTTTAGTAATGCACATACACCATCAAAAAAGCAATGGTCGTATAAGTAAATCTCAGGAGGGAAGATGCATACTTGCGAATGGCAGCCTGCTTTTTTTGCTCATCTGCCTCGGTTTCATCGGCGGTCTTCGGAGTCTTTGAAGGGGACACAATCTCCTCATCGCCCTGCTCCATGATGAATGCAGTAATTGGCCGCTGTGGAGTTCCAGCTGCAGGAGATACAAGGCCCGCTGATGGGAGAGGGCTTGCCGCTGATGGCCCTGGAGCAGGGTTTGCCCCTGATGGCCCTGCACCTGCAGGGTTTGCCCCTGATGGCCCTGCACCTGCAGGGCTTGCTGTAGAGAGTCTTCGAGGTGCACGAGTGCCTTGAGCAGGTGAAGCAGCTGAAGTTAGAGGTGGAGTTCCAGCTGCAGGAGATACAAGGCCCGCTGATGGGAGAGGGCTTGCCGCTGATGGCCCTGGAGCAGCGCTTGCCCCTGATGGCCGTGCACCTGCAGGGTTTGTCCCTGATGGCCGTGCACCTGCAGGGCTTGCTGTAGAGAGTCTTCGAGTAGTTGCACGAGTGCCTTGAGCAGGTGAAGCAGCTGAAGTTAGAGGTGAAGTTAGAAGTGAAGGAGGTGGAGCCGTTTTTGGAAATGGTTGTCTTCGACCCGTATCGTCTCCACCTCCAACTGGAGGTTGCGTTTGCACCTCAGCTTCGTCTCCACCAACCTCAGCTTCAGATGCAGGCTTGTCACTATCGGAACCTTCTCACAACACAAAAGCAAATCAATTCTCAGTATTTGAATACATATATCATTTTTGTGACCTAAGACGGAGAGCGAAGGAGAAAGGGAGATAGAGAGCGAGAGATGTTTTATATCGGCTCACCGGCATCGCCTTCAAAGTTGGCAACATGTTGCGTTGGAGACTCAGGTTCGGATGCACGCTTGCTACCATCGGAATCTTCTCACAACACAAAAGCAAATCAATTCTCAGTATTTGAATACATATATCATTTTTGTGACCTAAGACGGAGAGCGAAGGAGAAAGGGAGATAGAGAGCGGGAGATGTTTTATATCGGCTCACCGGCATCGCTTTCGAGTGCCGAGTTGGCAACTGGTTGCGTTGGCACCTCAGCCAAAGATTGAGGAGGAAGGTCCGCACTGCCGACACCCCCTGCCAACACGAAAGCAAATTAATTCTCAGTATTTGAAGAGATAACATTTTATCTAAGATAGAGAGAGGGAGATTTACCTATGATCCAAAGGTAGTGTTTCGATCTCACGAGTTCGTCGGGCTTTCCAGCTTCCTTATTTGCAAATCGGATGCGGGCCATCGTCGCGTCGTCATCACGGACGCTGCCGTCTGGAGCTGTCCACGTCGGGGCGCTGTCCAAAATGTAGGCATATCCTCGTTTGTGGAATATCGGTGTGGTGTCAATGACGACGACATCTTTCTGCATCAAAGCAGTATCTTGTCCTTCAGGTCGAGGACGGACGGGCTCGTCTTGCACTGGGGCCTTTTCCGCCGCTTTTTGCAAGTTTTCGACGGACTCAGATACTTTCTCTGGAACGTTCTCCGCCAGGAGATGATCTTCGGCTTTGCGAATACTCCCAAGATCTGGAAGATACTGTTGCGATCAAACGGATAGGTGAGAAGCAGCGGAACGCGATAAACATTAAAATAACATAAAATTGACAGAAGGGGTGAATTTAGAAACTATTACCTTGGAGACAAACGCGGCCCATGTCGAGATGTGCATGGTCGGTTCAACGATCTGGAGATTATTGTTTTTGGCGATGTATTTCAGTGAGCGGAGTCGAGAATAATCCTCGTACTGCTCGGTGTGAATAGCATGCAATGTATCCACAAGTTCAGTGAAGTACTTGAGCATCTTTGGGAAATATTCTTCTTTCAAGAATTCTGCTTCACCAATATTCTTCTGAAGATGGTCGAGTCGCTCGTTGTCTTGCGTGATACGCATGTACTTTGCATCGATAGCTCTGAAGATTTCTTCACGGCGGAATTCCCGGTTCGTGATGAAAGGCGATGAAGTAAAGCAGTCAGAGGCAGCAATGTACATTTTGGGCACTGTACCCTTGGGTCCCTTTTTTACGGGTTGCGCGCCAGGGCAAATGAATTTATCCATTGCGAGCATAATGCCTAAGAAGCGAGGATGCTCTGCTCTGTCCTTGTCCTTGGCGATATCGATATACGTCTTGAACCATCGTTCAACATCGGTCATCTCGGTGCCAGGAGCGTCTGGTTCAGGGATTTCAGGGTGACCAAATGACAGTACTTTGTCGATGATGACTCCCGCAAAGAGGTGATTAGGTACAACTGAAAAGAACGAATCAATTCGAAAGGCTGAATTAGAAAAGATAAGCAGAAGATAAATAAGGCCTGAATTAGAAGAAGGAAAACGAATGAGAGACAATACTGACCAATTTTCTCATTTTTCCTTTGCAGGGGCTTTACATTCCTCTTCACCAGAGTATGAACGAAGTCCACGAACGGACAGCATCCCAGAGCTTGTTTATTAGCGACCACGAGTGCAAAAGGTTCGTGATCATTGTCCACTTCCATCGTCATCATGCCATGAATCACAAGCATCGACTCGCCGACAAGACTGTCATTGGGCCTTGGAGTCTTGAGGAGTGGGTACTTGTAAGCTTTTGGGATGATGCTTATGCTCCACCATCCCAGACCATATTCACCGCATGTTTCCTGGGAATACATATCTGTAAGGACTGGAACCCTGTAAATGTCATTATCACAAAGCTTCCGGGCAAAGGAATGCCCTTCCGAATCCGCATCCCCTTCGGAAGAACTCATAACCCTGCATGTCATCATGCACAAAACACAAATTAAGAAACGTAAATCATGAATGATGTAAATATAACACGGCCCTGTTAAACAACATCATATCATATCTTTAGTATATTCATCTCTGAGCAATGGAATTATGTATACCAAACTTTGGCCCGAGATTTTCCCGGTTACCGCAGAAGGGTTTTATAACTTCATTCCAGAGCCTAGGTACTAGGTTTGTCCGTTTGCACGGCCGCGCCATTCCTCCGTTCTAGAGATGAATAACAGCAGAATATTTGAGATGATTGCATATACACAACAAAATACTACAACAACAAAATATACACAACACAATATACACAACAAAATATGCACAACAAAAATTGACACCGAACCGGATTAAGAGAAAGGATAGGAGAAGAGTCATGGGGACTCACAAAGCCCCACACCCCGAAAAAGGGTGTCTCTTTTTTTTTTTGTTTTTTTTTTGTTTTGCACAACAAAATATGAATAAAAATATCATATATACACGTTGTGTCCTAATCCTCCGCCCGCAAGTACAGCGGGGAGGGCTCGCGGGTGCGGCCATGGCCACCCCGGATGCGGCCTCGGCCGGGGGGAGCACGGTGGGGTGCAACAGGCTCCCCCACGTAGAGCTCATAACGGTACGACCACCTCCAGATCATAGGAGGTGGTGGTGGGGGAGGAGGTGGTGGTGGTGGGGGAGGAGGAGGCGGTAATGAGGCAACTGGAAAATAAAGCGGCAGAGGAGCAACAAATGCAGAATCATATGCGGACCGACTCAGTCGGTTCCCGCACATCTCCAAGAACAGCATATGGTCCTCAGGGAAAGGAGTGACTTCTCGGGATCGCTTTGGCATCTTTACCTTTAGCTAAGTGTTTGAGAAGCGCTTGAGTTTAAGACCTATAAACAACAAAAAACACAAAAATGATTTAGCCATGTCTTTGATTCTGCCGCGCTGAAAAGGAAGAGCTGAAGGTGGGCGACTCATCCGCGGATGAGTCGCCCGAAGAATAGAGGGAGCGGAAGG
>LGRX02021455.1:0-12872 GCA_001247695.2 Cymbomonas tetramitiformis
TGGAGATCTTAATTTAAGATCGACCGGGCCTAGACCTCTGACCTTTATCGTCTTGGCATCAAGTAAATTACCTTACCTTACTTACCTTACCTTAGTCAATCAGCAGCAGCAGCAGCAGCAGCAAAGCTCGAATCCCAACAGGCGACGCAGTCGAATTTTCGATCTCACGATCGCCAGACGCCAACGATGACAGTGCCACTGCAGTCGCGTACATTTATCGCGACGCCACCCACGCGTTATGGCATGGCATGCTGGGAAGCAAAAAGCGAAGCACTGTCGCGCACATGATCCTGCGGTCATATGATGTAATGGCGATATCCATGTTAACATCGCATGGTAATTAACCGTGCTGTCCAAATAGATCGACGCCTAGTGGAGATCGCATATTTGTGATCGACAGCGCCTAGTACCTTACTTACCTTACCTTAATCAGCAGCGGCAGCAGCAAAGCTCGAATCCCAACGAACGACGCAGTCGAATTATCGATCTGACGATCGACAGACGCTAGCGATGACACTGCCACTGCATTCGCGTACATTTATCGCGACGCCACCCACGCGTTATGGCATGGCATGCTGGGAAGCAAAAAGCAAAGCACTGTCGCGCACATGATCCTGCGGTCAGATGATGTAATGGCGATATCCATGTTAACATCGCATGGTAATTAATGGTGCTGTCCAAAAAGATCGGCGCCTAGTGGAGATCGCATATTTGTGATCGACAGCGCCTAGTGTATTACATGCAGCAGCAGCAGCAGCAGCAAAGCTCGAATCCCAACGGGCGACGCAGTCGAAATTTCGATCTCACGATCGCCAGACGCCAACGATGACAGTGCCACAACAGTCGCGTACATTTATCGCGACGCCACCCACGCGTTATGGCATGGCATGCTGGGAAGCAAAAAGCAAAGCACTGTCGCGCACATGATCCTGCGGTCAGATAATGTAATGGCGATATCCATGTTAACATCGCATGGTAATTTATCGCGCTGTCCAAAAAGATCGACGCCTAGTGGAGATCGCATATTTGTGATCGACAGCGCCTAGTACCTTACCTTAATCAGCAGCAACAGCAGCAAAGCTCGAATCCCAACGGGCGATACAGTCGAATGTTCCATCGCACGATCGCCAGACGCTAACGATGACAGTGCCACAACAGTCGCGTGTATGTACCACGACGCCACCCACGCGTTATGGCATGGCATGCTGGGAAGCAAAAAGCAAAGCACTGTCGCGCACATGATCCTGCGGTCATATGATGTAATGGCGATATCCATGTTAAGATCGCATGGTAATTAATGGTGCTGTCCAAAAAGATCGACGCCTAGTGGAGATCGCATATTTGTGATCGACAGCGCCTAGTACCTTAGTCAATCAGCAGCAGCAGCAGCAGCAAAGCTCGAATCCCAACGGGCGACGCAGTCGAATGTTACATCTCACGATCGCCAGACGCCAACGATGAACCTGCCACTGCAGTCGCGTGTATGTACCGCGACGCCACCCACGCGTTATGGCATGGCATGCTGGGAAGCAAAAAGCAAAGCACTGTCGCGCACATGTATGATCCTACGGTCAGATGATGTAATGGCGAAACTGATTTAAACATCGCATGGCCGACGCGATGTTCGGAAATCAGATAGATTCGCTTTTACATTGCATAGCAGACGCGAGGATCGAGAAATGTCAAATCATTAATGGAATGGCAGACTCGATGTTCATGTTCGGATCTCTCGAGTGCGCC
The DNA here is from genome assembly GCA_001247695.2 of Cymbomonas tetramitiformis. Lineage (NCBI taxonomy): Eukaryota > Viridiplantae > Chlorophyta > Pyramimonadophyceae > Pyramimonadales > Pyramimonadaceae > Cymbomonas > Cymbomonas tetramitiformis. The sequence continues at coordinate 1,741 of LGRX02021455.1, forward strand.
ACGTCGGCAAGATAAATGATCCCATCCACCGTCAGATGCGCCTAGTGGAGATCTTAATTTAAGATCGACCGGGCCTAGTACTTACCTTACTTAATCAGCAGCAGCAAAGCGCGAATCCCAACGGGCGACACGGACGAACTTCCGATCTCACGATCGCCAGACGCTAACGATGACAGTGCCACTGCAGTCGCGTACATTCACCGCGACGCCACCCACGCGTTATGGCATGGCATGTTGGGACGCAAAAAGCGAAGCACTGTCGCGTACATGATCTTACGGTCAGATGGCCTAGTGGAGATGTCCTTTTTGAGATCGATCCGCCTAGTATGTATATGCATCGTCATCGCATCGTCATCAACATTCAGGCATTTGAGTTTTGACACATGATTAGTCGACTTTCAAAATTCTTCATTATATAAGTCATACTTTTAAGATACCTGTCATGTTTTTTGTGATCGATATACCTCTGCTCCTTATGATTTGGAACCTGCCCAAATTACCTTACTTACTTACTTAATCAGTAGCAGCAAAGCGCGAATCCCAACGGGCGACACAGACGAACCTCCGATCTCACGATCGCCAGACGCTAACGATGACAGTGCCACTGCAGTCGCGTACATTCACCGCGACGCCACCCACGCGTTATGGCATGGCATGGTGGGACGCAAAAAGCGAAGCACTGTCGCGCACATGATCCTACGGTCAGATGGCCTAGTGGAGATCTCTTTTTGAGATCGATCCGCCTAGTATATATAGAGATTTGCTAATTCGATGGGAGGAATGTATGCATATTCGGTGCGAACAGTTCGGGCATCAAGAAGGTGGGGAACCGTCATCAGGAACCGGTCCTAGCAGACTTCCACCCGAGGATCCTGAAATCCCGGAACTCGCTTCGGATTCGGATTCCAATTCCAATTCCGATTCGCCCGGTCGTGGGGAACTGTCGTCAGGAGCCGGTCCAAGCAGACTTCCACCCGAGGAGCCTAAAATCTCGGATCCTGAAATCCCGGAGCTCAATAATCGCCCCTGTGCCCGGAGGCACAGCGTGAGCCGATATGCCCATGCGTCTGTATGTGTGTCATCGGGAGTAATCTGGGATTGGCACGATGACAGTGAAATTGGGCTTGAAATCACGATGAGAATGAACACCAGATGTCCGGGGTATGACACTATGACAATATGACACTATAGTAGTATGACAGTACTGTGGGGTGGTCATCGTGGCACCCAGTCAGACCCTCGAAGAATGGTCAGCTTCGCATCGGGATCGGAAAGACAATGAAATCGAATATCAGATGTCGGGGGTATGACGGTATGACAGTATGACACTATGATAATATGACAGTACAGTAGTATGACAGTACTGTGTGGCAGTCATCGTGTCAGTCTGTCGACGTAACATCTGAATCGAGAATGACGAATCGGAATTAGAAATGAGATCGAATCGGGAATTGAACGTTGAGCCGTAGTGTGACATCGGCTGCCGGGTGGTTGACCCTGTGCCAAGAGTGTCCCTGCTCGAGAGTTTGCCTTCCAGCGCACCCCCCCATCCAGTTGAGCATGCTTACATTTAAGAGCATCTTCGATTGGGTGTGAACTCAAGGCGGCTGCAGTCTCGTCCACCAAGGCGTTGCACTCGTACTCTTCGCCACTGCCGTGTTCAGCAGCACTGACGTACATCGATGGTGGCGTTGGTCGAGGCACTGACGTGAGTGGTATCACTATCAGTGGGGCTGACGTGGGTGGTGTCACTGTTGGTGTCGCTGACGTGAGTGGTGTCGCTGTCGGTGGCACTGACGTGGGTCGCGTCGCTGTCGGTGGCGCTAACGTGCGTCCTGTCGCTGTCGGTGGCGCTGACGTGGGTAATGCCACTGTCGGTAGCGCTGACATGCGTGGAGTCGCTGTCTGACCCGCTTTCCAGCGACTGGGACCCATTTGTTGCATGCCGGGCCGAGCGCGTTGCACGCTAGACCAGGCGCGTCGCCTGCTCAGCGATAAAGGTTGCATGCTTAACCGAGCTGGTCGCATGCTCAGCCGGGCGTGTTGCAGGCTCAGGCTGGCATGTTGCATGCCCCGCATGCCCCGGCACATGCCCCGCTGCATGCCCCACTGAGCTGGTTGCATGCTACAACCTGCCCAGTACCGACCCCTGCGATGGAAGCGGTTGGTGAGAGGGGTCTGAGGGGGTCAGTGGTACGGTGGTGGAAGGGCCCGAGGTCGAGGGCGCGGTGGAAGCGGTTGGTGTAGGGTCTGAGGGGGTCAAAGGGAAGGTGGTGGTGGAAGGGTCCCATTGCGGTGGTGGAAGGGGGCGAAGGTCCAGAAGAAAGCATCAAAAGTCAACTGTTGGCTAACTGTATGACAGTTATGACAGGTATGACAGCGTCACAATATGACCGTATGATATTTCCCAGGAATACTAGTCGTCCAATAGAACCAAAATATCACCAAAAGCTGTAAAGAACTTCGCCAGAAGGTATGAATAACTTCCTCCAGAAGGTAGAAGGTACCAGCTGCCAAAAATAGCCTTGCGTATGGTGAGGATACAAGATCTGCCTCATCTGACTCTAATCTCTTCTAGGATGCTTAACAATTGAAAGTTTTTTTGGCTATTTGTGCTATTCCGTAAAGATTTATCATAGTCCCCAGCGGTCTTGCTTATGTATGTCTCAGAAGGGAGCTTACACTCCCCCATGCCAAGCCCACACTTAAGGAATCAGCAACAAATCTCAGCATCCGCAACATCTGACAAACATCCAGCAAAAAGCGGCCATACGGGTCCACCAAAGACGTCCACGCGCATAATATGCCAGCTCTATAGCCGTCGGAGTGGACAAGAACCGAACATTCTTAAGATCAAGTGACAAATCTCGCCCAGAGCCTTAAGAAAAAGCATGATAACGCAGATCCCAACCAAATCCTTCACAAGGAAGATCCCGTAGCGAAACTTTTCCGTGTTTTTAGTGCACGTAACGCGCGCAATTTGAGCCGTCGAACGCAAGAAGAGCCAGCTCAAAACACCAAAAACAAAAAGTCGCCCAAGTCATCCCGAATCTGCATCTTAAGACCCCACAGAACATCTCCAACCAAATCTCCAATAAAGAAGGCCATATAGCGAAACTCCCCCGTGTTTAAAACGCACATATTGCGTGTAACCTGAGCCGTCGAACGCGAGGCGAAGCAGCTCAAAACGCAAACACAAAAGTCGCCATCTGCAAAACCCCACTCGCAGATCACAAAGGTCCGTAGAACGTATTCAACATATGAATACCAATTTGTACCAGGCACACTCCTGATAACTTAAACATATTTATTTTCTTTATTTTCATTTACTTACTTACTTACTTACTTACTTACTTACTTTCTTTCTTTACCCATGGGGCATACGCCTTGGGGCATACCCCCGGGGCATACGCCTCGGGGAATACCCATGGGGCATACGCCTTGGGGCATAGCTCTGGGGCATACGCCTTGGGGCATACGCCTTGGGGCATACTCCCGGGACATACGCCTCGGGGCATACCCATGGGGCATACGCCTTGGGGCATCGCCCTGGGGCGTACGCCTTGGGGCATACGCCTTTGGGCATACCCCCGGGGCACACGCCTCGGGGCATACCCATGGAGCATACGCCTTGCTGTCCGTGCCTCCCGGTACAATGCATCATCTGTAAATTCGATTGGGGTCTTTGGGTGGTCAACCAAATTCGATTTTGGATGTCAATATCTCCCAAACTGATCCGAGTGTATGATTTGAAATTCACTAAACCCATACGATAACACACTATGCTGATCAGTAAAACAAAAAAAATATGTTTTGTGCGAAAGCAAGTTCTAAACCGGCTTGATAACAATGATCGTAACTATTATGATAATCGGCTAATCAGCAAAACTGATGCCATGCCTTTATATTGTCGTTGTAATCGGTCGTCCGGAATGGCATACATCATTATAAACAGAGGTTCATGCCATCATGAGCAGAATATTGCATGTCGGTACACACAATGATGGTGTCTTTCCACGCTTCCCGAAGAGTAAATATACTATCACACCCCACCATCATTGTTGCCCCATCGCGAGAAACATTAATTGGCTCATCTAATGCCTATAGTTCCAAATTGACCTGTAACTGCTCATTTTGACCATTCCGAGGCGTATACAACGAATCGTGCAATTGATCATAGACGAGTGGTAGTTCAGGATGTTCTATTACATGCCAATCATCAATATCATCGACCCTGCACATTGCAAATATTCGTTTCAGTCATGCCATGCAGCGCCTTATGAGTCTACATTGAAGATGGCACAACGGGACTCCACTGTGCATAATGACTTAAAAAACACAAAAACAGAACACAACTTGTTTGTTTCGTTTCCATCAATTAGCTGGCCGACTCCGCACATAGTTTTATTTTCACTGCTTGAATCCAATTGTGGTATAACCGATAAATCCAAGTGTCGGAATGTTCTGGTTCTGATTTTAACATAAAACAAAATTTGCAGCATTTATGCTGTTATCTGATAATATGTAAAGATGCCATACTTGGTAGCTTCGATGACCTACCAGCATCTGATGACCATTCATCCAAGCCTGGCGATCTCGAACATATCAGCCTCTCACAAAGCGGCATGCCCTCACAATATTTTTGCCGAGTCACTTTTTACAGGTCTAACCTTAGATGTGATACGGCGGCAAATAATCGCATGCGCTTTGATGAAGGGATGCTGCTTTATCGCACCCAAGGTGTCCTGGAGTTTATGGGATGGCGCGCATGAAATTCACATCAAGAACGCATCACACCGTGCCCATCTTGCAGTTCCATTTAAAGCCGCTCCGAACTGACGTTCCGATACCGGTTCTCGAGTTCAGCTTTACTGTTAAAATAGGACTGTAATAAAGCCAATAAACTTTGAGAGCTAAATTCTTTATAATGTATTTTGATTAAAGGGAAGTGCAACGGGATTTCAAGGGTTTCAGATGTGTATCCGTGACCCTACTCTAGTCGAGACAGAAGAATGTTGCATGCATGACTAGAGGTACTGCACCATTGTGCAAATGACCTCAAACCGTCATGGGTAAAGCAACAGGAAGAGAGCTGAATGGCCACCTCTCATCTCCTAAGGATCGTTGATTGTTGATGCATACATGGACAGACATGAACTTAAAGTATGATCAACAACCGTACGACGATGGACACAGCCATTTTTTCATTGAGGAAAAATCTTTAGATTGCCCCTCCCCCCTTCAGAAAATTGTGAATTTGGTAAAGCCATAAATGGGCATCCTTAAGGTGAAAAATCATATGTCATTACTAGTTACTTCATATGGTTTACTACACTACGCTGAAATTCTAATTCATAGCAAATTTTGGGGTTTAGGGTAAAAATACCCTAAAACCCATAATAGCGGGCACGTGTAAAGGTGTCAATTGTTATCATTTTTGCAACAACGGTGTCGCCCAATGTCACATATCTTTTGACGTGCTTGTTGGTTGAGCAACATGTTTTTTTGTTTCATCACACTTCTACTTTTACACTCCCCAACCCCGGCAAAGTACCGCAGGGCCGCCTTTTTGGAAGAATGAGGATTCGTGCAAAAGTGAAACGAGCAGGATTGGAAACGGCAACCTCATGGACTCCATTCGCTGATTGACCTGATTTGAACCTATACTGAATCTCCTGGTTAAAGCTGTGCAGACCGCCGACTCTCTGATAGTCAACTTTCACATGCACTACACGCTCGAGGGGCTTGCTCCCTGCTGGTCAACTTTCACATGCTACAGCTCGAGGGCTTTCTGATGGTCAGCACATACACCCACAACGCTCCGGGGGCTTGCTCCTGCTGAGTCCAACTTTCACATGCACTACACGCTCGAGGCCCATCGCTGGTCAGCTTTCCACATACCACACGCTCCAGGGCTTGCTCCTGATGGTCAACTTTCCACATGCACTACTGCGCTCCCGAGGGTGAGCTCCTGCTGGTCAACTTTCACAGCATGCACTACACGCTCGAGGGCTTGCTCCCTGATAGTCAGCACCATACTACATGCTCGAGGGCTTGCTCCCTGATGGTCAACTTTCACATACACTACTGCGCTCAAGACTTGCTCTAGTGGTGCTTCCACATGCCTACTTTCTACACGGCTCGAGGGGCTTGCTCCTGATGGTCAACTTTCACATGCACTACATGAGGGGCTTGCTCCCTGCTGGTCAAGCTTTCACATGCACTACATGTAAGGGGCTTGCTCCTGATGAGTCAGCTTTCACCTTTTTCTGGCTCGAGGGCGCTCCTGATGGTCAACTTTCATGCTGCAAGCTCAGGGCTTGCTCCTGATGGTCAACTTTCTGCCACTACACGCTCGGGGCGCGCTCCTGCTGAGTCAACTTTCACATGCACTACCGCTCCGAGGGGCTTGCTCCTGCTGGTCAACTTTCACATGCACTACACGCTCGAGGGCTTGCTCCTGATGGTCAACTTTCACATGCACTACACGCTCGAGGGGCTTGCTCCCTGATGGTCAATTTTCACATGCACTACACGCTCGAGGGGCCTGCTCCCTGCTGGGCTTGCCGGCATATTAAGGCACCGACGACCTGATGGTGCACCATGCCGTGAGCACTGGCGGCGCACTTTGACGCGACGCGAACCCACTGTGCCCCACCGTTTCTGCTCATCGGTTCAAGATTATGTCGAACTCACCACTTTTGGAAGCTAAGCTTGTCTTCTGAAGGTATCTTGTGGTACTCCATTGGCATTTTCACTGCGCGTGCATCGATGTAGGTCAACGTGACCGCCTCCCTGCACTCTCCCATACAGGCGAGCTCAACATCCTGACCTTTGAGAACAGTCCGACATCCTACAACCGACGACTTGGATCCCGATTTGACCGATTTGCGCACTGCAAACTGACGCCGGTTCTCGAATGACGCCGGCTCTCGAATGACGCCATCTCATAGACGCGCAACCCGACATCCACCCTAAGGTGCTCCCGACTTGGGACATGGCAAACAGGTTATATTGAACCAAGATGAAGAGGAAGACTGAAGACCTGAAAAGACTGAGATCCGAAAGGGTCGTAATAAAAAATGAGTGCTGTTCCCATACGGACAGCGATGACGAACTTATCTGAGTATATATAGAACCACTGGTGCAGCGATAGCACAACAATCCGGTAATTTGTGGACGGTGGGTTTGATTCCCCCTTGGTTCACCTTTGGAAAAATATGTACAAAGATATGACAAACCAGCTCTGAAAAAGAATGACACGAAAAATTGAAATGATTAATATGAGTATTTCGTCTGTGCAGCTATATGCGGCTTTAAAATTGCTTGTGGAGCCTGACTTCAAAGTCAGGTTCAAGCAAGACGGAAAAAGACTGCATGAAGGACCTAATGAAACACAATGCATAAAAATAGGTTGCATCGTTGGTTTCGTCAAGGAGCGTAAGCATGCCAGCACCGTCGGTTCACAAGGTGCCAGTGATGCCGCAGCTGATCCCCTTGGCACCATTTCATCCTTGTGAACCGACGGTGCTGGCATGCTTACGCTCCTTGACGAAACCAACGATGCAGCCTATCTTTATGCATTGAGTTTCATTAGGTCCTCCATGCAGTCTTTTTCCGTCTTGCTTGAACCTGACTTTGAAGTCAGGCTTCACAAGCAATTTTAAAGCCGCACATAGCTGCACAGACGAAATACAGTCAAGGGTCCAGCATCTGCTCGGACTCCTACGGTTGCCTCTGTGCCGGCTGTTCTAGGAAGATCCGAAACGACATTGCCCTCGGACTACTGGCATCCTCCGGCGCTCAACTTGATCGGGCGGACTACTGACACCCTCCGGCGCTCAACTTGATCGGGCGACCTCACTGAAACCACTAGAGCTCTGCGGACTACAGTTTGTGCGTTTCCAAGATCTCTAAACTAAGGTAAAGGAGGGCGCAACAAAAACGAAAGCCGTGAATCAGCCGAACCTTTGCACTTCAAGATACGACACGACTTCACTCACACGGCGCCCCAGGCAAATGAGTTGTGGCAAGGGGACTCCGCAGAGCGCCCCGCTAGCGCCTCCTCCCAGTCGCATTGATCAGCGTCAGAGAGGGTTAGCACAGAAGTGGGAATTTCCGGATGCCAAATTTGGAATCCACATCGAAGGTCACCCCCTTCGGTAACAAAACCTGGATGTTGCAAACTTCCCATCCGACGACGCTGGTGTATGGAACATCGTCCACCAGTGGTTGCATACCGTTGCAGGGGGAACAGGGGCAGTGCGCACGTGCTCACGGCATTGAGAGGGGCGCCGCAACAGGGAGGCGATGTGCAAGGGGTTCCGGGCATTACCGGCGAGTGGCTGCGGAGTTGCGCGGTGCGGCATGCATGACGCGGCCGCTGTGGAAAGAGCAGTCGCCCACTTCATAGTGACCGAACGTCATCACTCGAAAGCGGGCCGCCCAGTGCTGGTGGAACTTGTTGGTGATGTTGAGGTTGGTGCTCTTCATCAAGGTCTTCTGCCGCTCGGTCAGCGTCACTGGCCGCTCCAACAACGACTTCCAGATCTTCATCACCTCCTCCTTCTCCTTCAGCTCCAATCGCATATTCTGCGCAGTTGTCCGCCCACATCATGTGCAGTTGTCCGCCCATGTCAAATGCGGTTGTCTGCCCATATCATGTGCGGTACAGGGCTGTGGCATACAGTGCTGAATGCGCTCGAAGACCAGCGCAACAACTCGATGCTCACTGCAGCCCCGTATGGCGGGACAGGAACACCCGCACGCTTATCCCTTAGCTCCAGCAGCGACAACCCGAGCCGCAAATCGAAAGATAGGGCATGCGCTGCATAATTTGCATCCTGCGGCCCATGTTGCCCGAAGGCAGTCTGCACTGCTGCTGTGCTGCAGCTGCACGATCAGTGGGAGCTCCTCTCGAAAGCCGTCACCGGGATCGCAGAAGAAGGGAGTCGGTCGTTGGAAAGACACGGAGGATGGGTCCTAGGAGAGAACCTTAGGCAGTGTGCCCAGGGACTTGACGTCGGGGCTGAGTTGGCGGATGCGGGCCACGAGAGCGCGGACGTCGTCGGGGCTGGGCATCCTTGCGGGGCTGTTGTTCTTCCACACGCGCGACCAGGCGCTGGCCTCGTGACTGCCGGGTGCGAAAACTAGGATAGAGTCGTCCTCGGTTGCACGCCTCAACGGGCACCACGCTGTCACGTACGCTTCTGTGTCCACCGGGACCTGCGCACACCGCGTCTTCACGTCTCAAACCTGTGAGCCTACCTGAGCCGCCGGCATCGGCTGTGTTGCTACCGAGTCGATCGACTCGGCTTGAGCGCCGAGGACCCAGGATCTGGCAGGCACCTGGGTGAGCTCCATGTGCCAGCCGGTCTGACGGTTCATGTGCTTTCTCAGATGGATGGCGTCATCGTCCTTGCGGCCATCCTGTAGCGCCCTCCACCCCGCTTTCACTCTTCCGATCCCAAAGCGTACCGACGCGCGCCTTCTCATGTCTCCACCCCCGATGAATACCCAGAGCAGCCTCCTTGCCCTCCCCACAGTAGGACCCTCTGCCGTCAGGCCATCCCCTTGCAGTACGCACAAATGGGGAATATGTCAGCAGGGGTAAAGCGGAGGTCCACAACGATCTCGGGGTGGAAGCATGGGACGAGCGCCCTCTTGATCTATCTTCGCTCACCCCTCTCACACCCGCCTTTGCTCACCCTCTCACATTCGACACGTGTGTCCCTGTCCAGCCTTCGACTCTGCTGTTGCATTTGAATTCTATTCGCTGTGCCGACTCCGGGGCCCAGTTCTGCACCTTTACAAACATGGCGTCCTGGTACAACCGTAGACTCGGCACCCCCAGCAGCTGCGACGCCACCCGAGCCAGCCGCTTTCCCAAAGCCCACCGCTCGATGGCACGGTGCAGACGCCGGAGGTCGATCTGTTGTAAAAACGCCACTGTGGCGTTGCCATTCACCTCGCATTGCTTCAACATGGCCCTGCCATCCGACGCCCTGACTCACCTCGGCGAACACTACATCGCAAACTCCCCGAGGGCTGAGGGCGGAGCCCAGAGGAGGGACCAAACCACTCTCGTCGTTCAGGGGCAACATGGAGGAGGTGGATGCTCTAGACAGCTCGACCGAGATCGCTGCTCAAACTAGAGCATGCGGCACGTGTGGCCCTTGAGTAACTCCTACACGGAACAGGTGGATGCTCTAGGCCGCTGTGCAAGACCAAGAGCAGCCCGGCACAAAGCCGAGCAGTCCTCGCCAGGGATCAGAAGTCGTCCACAGCATTGATCGAGAGAGCTGCCCATGCAATAGCCAGTCTGACAGTTCTCATCACAAGGTGGACACTCTTCACATCTCATACCGGACTTCAAGAAAGAGCGGAAACTACATCACGCCACACGTATCCTGCGATTGCTGCGTCTTCTATCATGCCGCTGTTTGTGTGGTGCGATGCTGGCCCTCCAGTTTGAAGCTGTGCTCTGCTCTCGCATGGCGCGGCGCTCGGCTGCGCGAGATTCTTTGGCATGGCTATTCAATCGCAATATTCGCAGCATCCCGGGCACGTGCCTCATTACTCTATCATAGCACGGACTGATTGAGTCTGGAGCCCAATAGGCTGCTCCCTTGCACGTCCACAGCCCGACTGCTGCACAAGGGGTCCGCTAACTCCAGCCATGGTCGGGAAGGCCGGGCTTTGCATGCCACTGTGGCTGTTGCGGCGGAGGGCACGCGGGCTCACGGCGGGTGTAGCACCCATGGACATACCCAGATGTACCGGGAGGATGCGAGCTGCGCGCGGAGTCACCTCAGGGTTGCGGTGTCGCGCCGCCTCGCCACGTCCTGAGCATGCGCCGTACACCACCTTCCACATCACTCCTTATCGGTCCACATCACTCCTTATCCGCGATATTCGTAGCCGCCAGGGGGCGGCCTCGGGCACGTTATGCTCAGGGTGGGGGCCGCCGCATCAATCGGCCAAGGCCTCAGCAGCCGTTGGCGCGCCGCAGCGCTTCAAAGCTCTGCGACGGCTGCGATTAAATACACTCTGGAAGGGACAGATCAACTGCAGCAATCGCCTCTTCAGGGACAGATCAACCGCAGCAATCGCCTCTTCAGGGACAGATCGAC
>LGRX02021455.1:15893-71946 GCA_001247695.2 Cymbomonas tetramitiformis
AGGGACAGATCAACTGCAGCAATCGCCTCTTCAGGGACAGATCAGCTGCAGCAATCGCCTCTTCAGGGACAGGTCGGCCGCTCACCTCAAGGTAGGTGGGGTCGAAGGGAAACTCCTCCGGGGGCGCGTTGGCGCACGCAGCGCCCGCCTCGAGTCGAGCACACGTGCAGGCCTCCTGCATTCCCCTCGTGTGGAAGCTGTGAGACCACGGACGCCGCATCAGGGTTCGAGGGCATCGCAGTCTCACCTCACCGCACCCTTCCCTCTGGGACACGTGAAGGGGGGACCCTCTGCGACACACAAAGGTGCAGTTGTCCTTTATGCGGTATGATATAATGCAGTTGCGCAGCGGCAACGGCATCTCCTGGTGATGGGGATTCATCACGTTTGACAAAACGTGCTTTTAATGAAACAAATCTCCAATCGCCAGAATCAAAGCAATGTGCAGATTGCGTGGGTGGCCGCTCGCTACACTCGCTTGTTTATGGTGGCCGAGGGTCCCTGAAGAGTCCACGACGGGCGCGGTGGATCTGGCTGTCGCGATACCTGCGCCAGGTTGTGGTAGTAATACTGCACCATGCCCGCGATGTAAGCCTCTTGGAAGAACGGCCGGTACTGCTGCAGCTCCGGTGCCACGTGGCGCGCCATCACCACGCCGTCCCGTAGGAACGCCTCCAGGAAGGTCGCATTCACCGGGTACACCGAGTCCATCACCGGGGCTGCGGCGAGCACTGCGGGGTGGGCCTCCCCCGGGGCCAGGAGCTCCTATGCCAAACCGAACCCTCATTACCTCAGGCTCAGCCCTACCCTAGGGACTCCGCAGGGACTCCGCCCCAACCGCGCATCAGGGCGTGCAACGGGCGCACGGCTGCTGATGGGGCTGGCGTCGATCCCAGGTGGCACAAACTCAGGAACGACACGCCTCGCTGGAGGGACCCACGCGCCCGCCACTCTCCACGGTCTTGGGCTCGGAATACCCTTTAGCCATCGACACCTGGCATGGCATGCGAGGCGCAACGGCGTGCTCTGTGGCGTGCAAGATCACAGGCGACGGTGCCCCTCCCAGGGAGGCGCTTCTCCGTGCCTCCAGATGCTCCGCCTCGCCAGTGCTCGGATACGCTCTCCAGATCACGGCTCCCTGGGAGCAATCTCGTGGACCCGGGGGTACCAGGCAGAGCACGGTGCGGCCTAGGGTGCGACATCAGAGCCACTCCGCAGGGACGGGGCGGCGCGGGTCACCTGCGGAGGCCGGCAGGAGCTACATGGTGCGCCGCCGTGCGCGTGGGTGGGGCGTGCATCCTCTTGCGTTTCTAATTGCACGCACTTGCCTGAGCAGTCGAAGCCTCGCATCGCGGCGGATACTGTTGATCCCCATCCGTACGATCCACCCCCAGATCCTCCATTAGCCCATCGCGGCGCCTAACATCCCTGCAGGGTTTTGCCGGGCGATGGCAAGCATCCCCGTCCAAGGGCGCGTTGCTTCGCCACCTCCCTCAGATACCACGGCTAGGCTCGGACAGCGGAGAGGAATGCCTCGGCTTCACTGGCCCATCTCTCTTCTCTTCTCATGAGAGAGCACTCGCGGCGGATACTGCCAAAGCGTCACCGGTCACCGTTACCTGTGAGCGTGGAGCGCCGCCAGCCGCATGACACGAGCGGAAGCTCGTGCCTGTGAAACGGTGTGAATCCGCATCTATCCAAACACCGCCTGGCACGTATGAGGGGGCACTTTGGCGCAAGAGGTGAAGGGGGTGCCTGCAGGGTCGTGGAGCACACCCGGGTGTACTAATTTGAGCGCCCATGGCCGTGGTAGGCTGTTCGGAACGTGGTGGAACCCGGCCGGACACGCCAGGCAAGTCGACTCTGCGGCAGTGACCGCCCCTGCAGTTGGCGGGTGGTGAGCGGCGAGGTCGGCGCACGTGGAGCACGTGGAGTTGGCACTGCACGAAGCCAAAGGTGCTGCACACTGCCCAGCCGGGTCGCACACTCCCGTAGTGCCCTGCGGTTTGCCACAGCCTTCCCAAGTCAGCAGCTCCTCCATAGCGACCAATGGCATGGGCCCCAGTCAGCAGCTCCTCCACAGCGACCAATGGCATGGGCCCAAGTCAGCAGCTCCTCCACAGCGACCAATGACATGGGCCCAAGTCAGCAGCTCCTCCATAGCGACCAATGGCATGGAGCCCAAGTCAGCAGCTCCTCCATAGCGACCAATGGCATGGGCCCCAGTTAGCAGCTCCTCCATAGCGACCAATGGCATGGGCCCAAGTCAGCAGCTCCTCCTTTGTGACTGCGGAAATGTGACTGGTGCTTAATTCACTTCTCAAAAGCTTTCAGGCTCTGGAAATGGTCAGAAGGCCTGGGATCCGCCCAACAGCCTTCACGAGTCCTCCGCGCTGCCGCGAAGCCCCGGGAGAGGCGACTTGCGTTCAGAAACATGCACCATGGAATGTCCCCAGAATGCTGGAGCCTGGAAGTCCCACGAGCCTGAGCAGCACAAGTAGACGCCGGGCAAACCGACAACATCCGACACGTTCATACACGATCCTACGTCTGGCTTGAAAGCTCCACGAAACGAAGGAGCATCACAGCACAGACGCTGTGTTGCGGGAGCATCCCCCCTGAACAATATGTCCGAAAAAAACCATGCGCCGTGAGGCGAGGGTGCATGGCAGTCGTAGCCTTAAGAGGCGGGGGACGAGGCCTCCTCCCACACCTGTGCGGGGTCGCACGCGCGGCTCAGCAGCTCCCCGGCGAGGTAGTAGCACTCCAGGGTAGCAGGTTTGTCACCGGGCGGCACCCTCACGCAACGCTCCTCGGTGGCTGTCCAATCACTGCGGATTGCACAGGGCACGCCTGCGTCCCGTCATCACCGAAATGGCGGCGCTTTTATGTGCACAAGCTCGTGCCGGTTTGTGCGTGCTCCCAGAGCTGTCCGCAGTGAGCAACGCGCCGCGCTGATATCTACTCGCACTACGTCCGTCCAGCATATTGATCAGGGAAAAAAAACGTTGTCCATTGCCAGATAGGGAGGAGAGCGTGGGGTGGGGACAGAGGATGCCAGGGGGCGTGGCATGAATAAGGATTTGGGGAGTGCGTAAGGGGAGGGCAGGGTAACGGAGGGGGGTAAAAGGGACGACTCCGAGCTAGCTAAGGGGACAGGAGGGTGGAGGGGGAGAGGAGTGAAGGGGGGGGTATCTGGATTTGGTGAGGGGTGGGGGAAAGCCCGGAAGGTGATTGCAAACAGATTGTGGGAGCATCTCACCCGATCTGAGTGCCCTCGTGGGTCACTCTGCTTGCAAAATGGTGGACAGCCTTCCCCAGCTCCTCGCACTCCGCGTCGAGTCCGCGGCTGCCACAGGCGTGCTCGGACAGGGCCGTGAACAATGCGGGACCCTCCGCATGCACCCCGCTGGAGGGTGGGACGGCCGCAGCCCTCTGAAGTGCGCGCCCGCACTGCTCCATGCCCTCCCGCCACCGGGGCCCTGCTGCGCCCCCTCTCCTGCCCCCATCCTACATCCTTTCTAAGTCACTCTGGCGGGCGACAGAGGTGCATGATGCACCTAGGCCACCCCCATCACCCAGGCGATACCCCTCCTGCCCTACAACCGCTTTGGTTCGCACATGCCCACAAAAAGGCTGATAAGTTTGCTGAGTGTGGGCGTGCAACTCGAGAGTGCTCCAGCTTCCGTCGTTTGACAGCATGCGCGGGAGCGCACGACGAATGGGGTGACACTAGCTCAGGCAAGGTGCCCTCGTCACATTCCGACGCGGCACACACACAAGGAGCAATGGCCCAGAGTGTACCCCACTCCAGCTGTAACCACTGCCTCGACCGCCCTCCAGCAGGTAAGGATGCCAACGGTCAGAGGCCGGATCTGGTATGAGGCGCACCCTCCATGTCGGCCAGGGGCTGTAGAAGCGCTAAGAGCATGCAGCTCTCTGAGAGGCAGCCGCACGTGCTCCCCTCTGCGGCGGCGGTGAGCTGCGCGGAGGAGGCCATCACGAGGCCGAGGAGCCCCGCCTCCAGAGCGTAGCGGATGGATTCTCTCCCCTCTTCCGCGTCCTGCAGGTGACGCCCCCGTCGTTTCACCGCAACTGTCATATCTTCCGCGTCCTGCAGGTGACGCCCCCTCGTTTCACCGCAACTGTCATATCTTCCGCGCCCTGCGGGTGACGCCGCAACTGTCATATCTCCGCGTCCTGCAGGTGACGCCCTCGTTTCACCGCAACTGTCATATCTTCCGCCCCTGCACGCCCCTCTTTCACCCCGCAACTGTCATATATCTCTTCCGCCTGCGGGTGACGCCCTCAGCCACCGCAACTGTCATGTCATCACCTCCATCTTCCGCGCCTGCAGGTGACGCCCGTCGTTTCACCGCAACTGTCATATCTTCCGCGCCCTGCGGGTGACGCCCCGTCGTTTCACCGTAGCTGTCATATCTTCCGCGTCCTGCAGATGACGCCCCCTCGTTTCACCGCAACTGTCATATCGACGCTACAAATACAGTTCGATGAGCCCCAGTTTAAGGTTTCACTCGCCGGCGTCGGGTCATGTTATCATCTGTCGTGGCACCAGACCATCGCGGCGGCGGCCCAAGAGACAATGGCCCCTGGGGGAGATGCTGCGAAGGTTTGGGAAGGGCGACCGGGTGAATGGCAAGGGCGAGACATTGAAGTCGGGGCGCACGTGGTGCTCGCCGGCGCTACACAGCACAAGCAGTGTGCGCAGAATGCTGCACCGAGAAGAGGGAGGGCAGGCCGCGCTGTCCGTTGGATCTGTGAAGAGGCTGCCTCGCAGAGCCCCCACCATCTCTTGCACCGCCGCCTGCCCCACAATCTTCACCCAATGCCCATGCCGCACTCTGCTGACGGCGCCTGACGAGCCTCGAGCCACACGCTTGCAAGGCAGGGAGGGATCGATGAAGTGTCGTGTGGCACGGCCGGTACAGGCTTACCTTAGCCTTGCCTATGGAAGCGCGTGCCACATGCGTACATGCTTGGGCACCTTCCTCATGGAATACGTAATGCGCGAATCCAATCCGCTGCGGAGGATCTGACATCTTGAACGCGCTCATCGGAGGTCTGTGGAGGTGTGATCGCGATGCACTGGTTATAACGGGCTCGGGCACGGCATTGGCGATGTGGGCGTGCCTTCATGGTGAGCGCTTGGCGGCCCCAGGTGGCCATGGCGTGCCGCGCGTGGCTCCATCGCGGCACCAGGTGGCGCTGCCGCCCGATCACGTTGCTCACTGCAAGCAGAGAACTCTGTTCGGGGCTTTGCATCTGTGACACCAGCCCTTGCAAGCGGCCTGCTCAGGGGCGGATGCGAGGGCCCCCCACCGCAAGGTCTGCCTGCTCT
This sequence comes from Cymbomonas tetramitiformis, assembly GCA_001247695.2. Classification (NCBI taxonomy): domain Eukaryota; kingdom Viridiplantae; phylum Chlorophyta; class Pyramimonadophyceae; order Pyramimonadales; family Pyramimonadaceae; genus Cymbomonas; species Cymbomonas tetramitiformis. Next base: position 21,253 of record LGRX02021455.1, read on the forward strand.
CTGCACCTCCCGCCTGGTTCTGTTGGGCCGCTGCCGCAAGGGCACAGCAGTGGTCACACAGGCAGACAGACCGGGGCTTATCATTGGGCAGCAGCGGGTACGCGGTTCAAAACACGAGGCAAACCAGTGCTCGTTGGTAAAGTGCCTAGACAACCACATGACGCGAGGGTCGACTGACGTGAGGATCCCACGCACAAGGATCCATGAACGCGAAAGCCCCACGCACAAGGATCAACGCGTGCGAGACCCAAGTCCACAAGAATCAACGAACGCGAGAACCCTATGCATATGGATCCATGGATCCGAGAGCTCCGTACATAAGAAACAACGCATGTGAGAGCCCCATGCACATAGATCAACCTTCATGCATACACATCAGCAGCACATTGTTATACGCGTCACGCGGAAGGGCTCCGTATGGATCCGCGGGACCGCACCCCAAGGGCCGCACTGGGAAGCTCATGGTTTGCCGCCACGTGGCCCTTGCTTGCACCTGCCCATGCTGTAGCTCAAGGGACAAGTCGGGCCGCGAGAGCTATACCTCTATCCACAATGTGGCATCAGCTCCGGCAGCGTGCTGCACCTCCGACGCCGCCCTCTGAAAGCGCATGCCGCGTTGTGCTCAGTGCGGCTGAGGCAGACACAGCGGACTGGGAGGGCCTGAAGGGGGGGCTGGGCGTTGTGAAGGGGGAGGGTGGGAAGCACGGTCGTTCAACTTGTATTTTGAACACACAGAGGGAGGGGCAAGGGAAAGCTTCCAGAGCTGACTGTGACGGGTCTGAGGCACGCAGGAGAGGGTGGCACACAAGCTGAAGGAACAGCCAGGGGCAGGGTTTTGCGTGCGGGGTGTAGAGGGCCCAAGCGCTGGGAGCACCGTGGGACCGAAGGCAAACGTGACGGAGACATGGGTCGCGGAGACGTAACCAGGCAACCAGCCGTGCAGCCGCCTGCATCCACGACGAACACCCATCTAAGCTCAGCCACTCCTTCAACTGCGCTAGTCTGCCCCTCTCTCCAAACCACCAAATCGTCAAAATCTCCGCTTCCCGCACTCTGTGAGCCCACACACGGACATAGTGGTGGTCTATCAGAACCTGTGGCAGCATATAGGTGGGTGGCATGGGCACGACGGTGCCGGTGGCGGCATCACGGAGGGTAGCAGGGACCTCGGTGGCTTCCAAAAGAAGAGCCACCCGTGCGCTCCGAGGGGCTGCCTTCGGCATCCCTCCAGGATCGAATGGGAGAATCGTCAGCCTAGAGCACGGCACAGCAGATGGCAGCGCAAGAAACCAGATCGAGAAATGACCTTCCAGGGTGTGCCAGCACGACGCCCTTCGAGAGATGTACAGCATCGCGCTTCTGCCGCAAAGGCCCAGCACCCTCCAAACCCACCCTTCTCACGCCCCTGCATCAGCGCCTCGCACGCGCGCCGCTCGCAGACACGCGCCCCGCGCCAAGATCACCGCATACGCCGGAGACGCTACCGTTGGAGTCCCTAGTGCTGCAGACGCTGGCTCCGGCCTCCCATAAATGCTGGAACCTCTGGCGCTGGATTCCTTGGAGGTGAACAACCATCTAGGTACCCTCGACCGCATGTGCTCCTCTCGGCAGTGCATGCGATGGGCAAACCTGCAGCGCGTGCTCAGGATATTGCAGCTCAAAAAATGAAGTGGCGCCTGCCCCCGAGCACCCATACCCATGCCACAAGTCATCGTCCTCCGAGCTTAGCACTCTGCACGACATATCAGGAGCTCTGATCTCCACATCCCATGCCCCACGTTAGCGTGCTCTGAGCTGTGGGGCCTAAGCCACGTGCCAGTGCGTTAGCTTAGAACTCCACACAAAATATCATTGTGCTGCAACATCCATATCCTATACACCTTGTCCGTTTGCTCCGAGCTCTGCGCCAGTAATTGTCAGTGTGCTCAGCGCTTAGCACCTTTTGCCATACGGCGATGTAGTCATCTAATGAAACAACGCGGAATTGCTCTGAAACCTCCGAACGATAGCTCGACAGTCAATTTCAATATGTTATGTTAACTTACTCACTTGAGTTATAGTATCATAAAACGGTGTGCTAGGTAAGCTCATTTGAGCGCGGAATGTTCCAATGGCGGGCGGTGACCGGTGATCGGAACCGGCGGATCTATGTCTTATATATGAGAGGAAACCCTATCTAATAGTTGCACATGGTCGGTTGAAGAAACTCAGCCAAATTGTGATTCGGGATCCACATCTCATGCCATGTGTCACTGCCAGCCCTTCGTCTGGCTCGTATATAACCCTAAATACAGTCCTTGCTCAATGTGACCCTCGTCTTGGGGTGTCTTGGCAGCAGCTGTCTGTGATGGTGGCTGACTGCTTGCACATCGGAGCTCAGGAATGAATAACAGCAGCGATGAAAATTTAAAAATCACATGCCTACGCGACATGCAATGCATTGCAACTGTGAAGAGGCTGCATTGCCATGGGCATCTACGAATGTCAGATATGCTATCAGAGGGCTTGCTTCTGCTCGATGCCAGGCAAGGAAGGAGATTCCACAGTAATTTGGTATTCCTTCTGGGAGGGAACTGCACAGAGGAGCACGAAGCTGGCAAGACGCTGCCACCTGTCGACTTGTTGGCGGAGCTGCTGGGAGGCAGGAGAACAAACTCGATCCAATCTGCTAGCGTGGGCGGCAATTTGGGCAGCACAAACAGTGGGCCGGCGTCGGCCTCATCGTCCGCTGTGAGCACTAGATGAAAGAGGAAGCTTTCTGGTGCCCGGTGCGCCTGCTGCTTGCCAAAGCACCCAGGACCACGCCACTGAGCACAGCTCCCTCCAATCCTGTTGCGACTGGCACAGAGACTTCGACTGCCGATATCGGCAATCATGTTCGCACGCGTCGGACACGGATATCACCCACATCTACCTGTAATAGTATTGAGACTGAGATGAACACCGCGATCCCACTACCATGCAAATGGCGTGATTGAAATAGAGACAGACGTAGGCTCAGCTTGAGACTGTGACTGATACTACCCTCCTGTCAATGCGATGTGGCCCCCTTTAATTGGCTTATTTCGCGGATTGCATCTTAACTCCATCTGAGCATTGTATTTCGTTTAACATCTTAACGCCGCTGACATTGGAAGGGCGCTCCGCAGGTGCTCCATCTTAAATCCACCGTGAATCTCAGATGATAAAACGCTCCGTCGACCCGTGATCGAGTTGAGTCGTCATATTATCGTGTTACGCAAAAATAAAAGAGACCTTGATGCGATTCATGAAGCATCCATGATATTCATCGAATGACAAATAGAAATGGCAAATGGCAGTTATCATTCGTGGCGATATTCCATCGACGATTTTGGTTATCATTCGTGGCGATATTCCATCGACAGCAGTTATCATTCGTATATATTCCATCGACGCATTTTGGCGGGCCATTCATGTAATATATTCTCCATCGATTGCGGGCACATTCTGTACATGATTCAACGACGATTTTGGTTGCTTTATGACGACGCAATTACATCTTTAAGTATCCCAACAAAGCCATCTCGTGGCTCTCCCCAGGTAGGAGCGACCGCAAGGAAAAACAAGAGAGACATGTCCTGTACACATACTTAACGGCATAAGGCCCGCCGAGAAAAGCCATCCCACCATCTGTACACACACGGAATGGCATGAGATCAGCCGACAAAAGCCAGCCCACCATCATCCCAGTGGATGTGAGAAGCAAATCGGGAGCAGGGCGGGGCCGTGACAAGATACCACAAACTCATACATATTCCCAACCCAGACGCAACGCAGCATGGAAAGATGATACGATGTGACCGATCATCGCCCAACAATAGCTGGTCCCATATGTGCACACACTGAACGGCATGCGATCGGCCAACAAAAGCCAGCCCACCATCATCCCAGTGGATGTGAGAAGCAAATCAAGAGCAGGGCGGGGCCGTGACAAGATACCACAAACGCATACATATTCCCAACCCAAATGCAAAGCAGCATGGAAAGATGATACGATGTGACCGATCGTCGCCAAACAACTGTTGGTCTCTGGTTACGGAGTAAGCGGACCCTGCTGGCATGCCCCCCAGTGGCTCCCGGTCGATGGATGGGACCTGTTGGTCCATGGTTATGTCATGAATGCAGTCATACCACACAGCATGGACACCCCATGTCAAAAAAAGGAAACATGCGGGCACCTAAGTGCTCCCCACAAAATTCAAGGGAAAACACAGAAGGTGTACATCACCACCTTTTGCCTCCCCTCGCAGCACGACAGACGAATCTACCGAGCTCTCCAAGAGGCAGTGCCCGCCAGAATGGCACCACAGGGATAACCGCCTCCCAAAACCCACTTCCACCCGGCGGCCGTCCCCGTTCACAGCGATCCGCCAGTACTCATATCAAGGTCAAAGAACACAAGTCCCCCGGCATGTGTAATAACCATGAGCACTGTACACGGAGAGGGAGCTAGCGTCAGACGAATCCAAGACACTCCCAAAAAGCGAGCCGTAGACGAATCCCCGACGCCCTCAAAGAGGCAGTACCCATCAGAAGGGTACCACAGGGACAGCCACATCCCATCATCCAAATCATTCCAGTGGCCGTCCCCGTTAACAACGAGATGCCAGTACCCCATAAAGTGGCTGTCAACCACCAGTCCCCCGGCAGGTGAAAAAGCCCCAAGGCACTGGACATAAATAGAGCCAGCCGCAGACGAATCCCCGACGCCCTCAAAGAGGCAGTACCCGTCAGAAGGGTACCACAGGGACAGCCACAATCCCATCATCCAAAGCATTCCAGTGGCCGTCCCCATTAACAAAGAGATGCCAGCACCCCATAACGTGGCTGTCAACCACCACTCCCCCGGCAGGTGAAAAAGCCTCAAGGCACTGTACATAAATAGAGCCAGCCGCACACGAATCCCCGACGCCCTCAAAGAGGCAGTACCCGCCAGAAGGGTACCACAGGGACAGCCACATCCCATCATCCAAAGCACCCAAGTGGCCGTCCCCGTTAACAGCGAGATGCCACAACCCTATGGCAAGACGTATTCCCGGTCAGCTATGATGGCCCGAACTTCCACCCATTCGGACCTGGCACAATGACACCGTCACGTAAGTCCCCCAGCTTACGCCTGACGCGCGAGATCCAGCAACCCGGACCTCGTCTATCATACAGACCGGGCCTCTCCACCATAAAGCGCCGCAAAAAGCCCCACAAACGCCTGCTGTGGTAACCCTTTTGTGTCATCCTGTGGAAAACAGGAGCTATGTTGTAAACAAAGTCTTGCCAAAGGACACATCTCTCAGCGAACCGATGCAGTTGGCTCGTGACAATCCCATACTTAGCTTTGTCGGCCAAGTACAAGTAATGTGCAGGGTACCTAATGACCTGGATGTCAGCATATTGTGCATCCAGTCGTTTGGCATATATGGCAGTCATAAGGCCTCTGCGCCTATTTTGCTTGATGAGTATGTCCATGTAAGGGACACGCACACACGCATGTGCCAAAGAAAGACTCAAAATGTGTTTGGGATAAATCCCTGCAATGCCGGATTCGTTCAGATATAGATAGTCTTCCATATCTGGAATATTGAACGCCAGCAAGTCATCAATGTATCTACAAACGAAAAGAAATCTCTGCGCGTCATGAAAATTCCCCGCCTCCACAAGTCTGCGCATGAACGCAAGCTCATACGTAAAACAGTAGAGGTTGGCAATGAAGCCCGCACAGCTCGTCCCCATAGGGATCCCCACAATTTGTTTGTAGATCACACCCCCAAACTCGACAAATGTTCCATCCACCAACCCGCAGAACAACTCAACAAGCCGACCCTCCGAAAAGTGTGTGTGTACCCATATGGCTCGCGCAGATCGGGGGGCACGGATGGACCGGCTTCAGGCACAAGGCGGCAGTGCGCTGGTGGTGCAGATGCACAGGGGGTCCCATTCTTCATTAGTGAGCTCCGGAGAATCCGGATGAGTGTCCCGAAGTGTGTGCTGAATCCTTTGATCCCCGGCGTGGGTACATAGTGCAGTCTTCTGTGGCTACGGGGCGGCGCCAAAGGAGTCGCAAGGATAAGCATATACACACACACACGAGTGTCCCGAAGTGTGTGCTGAATCCTTTGATCCCCGGCGTGGGTACATAATGCAGGCTCCTGTGGCTTCGGGGTGCCAAAGGATTCGCAAGGATAAGCATACACACACACGCGCGTGAGCTCCGGAGAATCCGGATAAGTGTCCTGAAGTGCAGCAGAATCCTTTGATCCCGGCATGGATTAAAAATGGTCTTCTGCGGCTGCTGGGATGCCAAAGGAGTTGGTACAAGGATAAGCACACACACACATATAGTGAGCTCCAGAGAATCCGGATGAGTGTCCCGAAGTGTGTGCTGAATCCTTTGATTCCCGGCGTGGGTACATAGTGCAGTCTCCTGTGGCTACGGGGTGCCAAAGGAGTCGCAAGGATAAGCATACACACACACATATATATATATATATATCCACCTTATCTAGGGGCACTCTTGCGCACATTCGTCCAGGTCACATTCCAAGCTCGTGTGGGGCTACCTACAAATTAGGGGGAAAACCATGGAAGGCGAATGGCCAGAGAAGATAAAAAGGAAGCAGACAGACGGCGAAGGGGCGGCCCTACCTCTCGGAAGCATGGCACCGTTTGGAACTAGGTGTGGGGAGAAAAGCCAAGGGATGATCCACTTGTGAAGCGAAGAGATGACCCACTTGTGGGGAGAAAAACGAAGGAAGGATCGAAACGGATAAAGGATTCACAAAGATAAGGTGGCAAGAATGGAATAGGAAGGACTCAAACGAAGGGAGGGATGTCAAAAAGAAGAGTCACTCACGGCGAAGAACAAACCTGTGGTGTTTGGTGCAAGGTTGCGGGCTCACACTTCTGTGCAGTGATGCTCTGAAGCAATATCGGGAAGCCGTGCGCTTCAAGGAAAGGCTGAAAAACCTGCCGCGGACCACGCCAAGTGTCCGTGTAAGCTCGCGTTTGGCACAACCGGATGCATGCGGGTGCCCGGTATCCTCTGCTGGAAGCGGGTGGCCAGCATCCCTGGCTGTATGTTCCCTATACCGGTGAATCTTGCAGAATTGCGCGAGTGCAGAAATGCGCCAGAGCTTCGCCTTTGCTGCGCGTGCGGCGGCCGAGAAGGGTGAAAGACGTGAGGCTCCCAGACCTGCAGGGATACTGGGGCGGACCGATCTGTGAGTACCTCGAGTATCAACCCTCCCCACGCGGCACCCCACCATATCCCAGCAGAGGCGGACCTGAAGGCTGAGCGTGTCGAGCATCGGCCCCGCAGCAGAGCGTTGCACGTTCAGGCGCCGGCCACATGAGGCTTCCGCCGTTGCTGCCACCTCGTCAATGGCGTCAAGCTCCGCCTCGAGAAGCTCGCGGAGCTGGTCGGCATTCTCAGCGTCCATTACCTGGAACCGGGTCAGCTCGGAGTCGCGGAAGCCGCGCGGTTGGACCTCCTGAAAGAACTCGATGGACGCCTCGGAAACCTGAGCAGATATGCGCATGACGTCAGAAGACGTGCTCATTTCTCCGGAACACTATTGCGCAGTGACCTGGCGTCACATGGCATCACTCCGGCGTCCGACGCTGACTTGGCACTTTGGCTCTCCGCGCTGCCTTAGTCCACCTTTGTCCACCAATCGCGGGAGGACAGGCGACCCTCCAATTCTTGTGAGGCTGCTGGCTAGACATCAAAGGCTGCTCGGAACACCTTTGGTGGCGGTCTTAGATATAGTTTCGAGGTGGCTCAAGGCGACTTCAAGCGCGCGGATCACGGTACGGTACGGACTGTATTCAAGCCACTCTTTCATACGTACCAAGATCAGACAGTTTGGGCGGATGATATGCTCGTGCTGAGATGAGGAAATGGACGTCGCATGATCAGGAATCTTGCAAGATGCTTGCAAACTGGCGCGCACGCACGTTTCCCCATGACTTTCAATAGGTCCACGTAGGACTCGAGTCGAGCAGGTGGCAGAATCGAGCATAGCGAAATAGTGCCTCGACGCAAGCAGCGTGCGGTCGAAATAGCGCACCTCGAGCTCTTGGGACGCCGCGAGAACACTCAGTGTCGAAAGCAGCACCCATCCGCTCACTCGCTTTGCAAAGCGCTGCGGCCTCTTCACGGCTATCTGCCTAAGGACAAGGCCGCGGTTCGCCATGGACGAGGCATAGTGAAATAGTCGCGATTGCGTCACGGTCCAAGCCGCTTGCACCGCGCGGGAAACCAGAACGCTCGCGTTCACGATCACACCCATAAGCCAGATGGCCCCGAGGCCTCCTCAAGACATGCTTACGGGGGTGGCGGGCGAGAGTTGCGAGCTACGGAACAGATGGCCTTTTATCACGGATAATCCTAAGAAACAAAAAAACGGTCGGAGGCTGTGATAACCCCTTCAGATAGGCCCTGGGATAAATCCATCACGTCCAGCGCCAAATGCCTTGATGGGAATGGCGGTGCAGTCGCAGTCTTCCTGATTACAACCGAGTAAGCTGCGCTGTCGACTTCTTAGAGTCACATACTTGTAACTCCCATACCGCGCACGCTCATATGTTGCGTTGCACAATTGCATCTCAACAGCGGGTTGGGACCTGCAACCTCACATAACGGACGTTGTGCGCTCACCATGCGACCGATGATACGACGTATCAGGTACAAACATACGTGATTGATTTTCGACAATCTTCTAGAAGATCAGAAATTCTGTCAAGATTCAAGCACTCGACTGAACTGTTGAAACATACAGAATTTCTCTTCAGTTTTATCCTCATCGAACACGCGAAGGTCGTCTAACGAGCATGCAGTATCAATCGAATGTATCATGAATCATCGAGTTTCCCACAGTCCCACACGACAGCGACAGGATCAAGGATGTACTGAACTGTATCATTGTTCTCTTGTTCCCAGAGTTTCTCCGAGCGCGGCCGCTGCGCGGCCTTTGACATCCGAGGGTCGACGTTACAGTTGATCGAAGAGGCTCGGAGAAATGGACCCCAGAACGTTACAAACCCTAAGTCTAATTTAGTCCATAAGCTCTGGGAACAAGACGAAGAGTAAAATAAACAAATGTATCATCATGCAACCTTGCAGTTGTGACGATGACGTGTGACACCCGAATTTATATTTTTGACAACTCCGTGTCACTCCCGCTGGGATTTGAGCTTCTCCAGGCTAGAGGTTTTACCAGGGGGAGTAGTAGATACGTAGTATCTACGTATCTACGTATCTAGATACTACGTATCTACTATACTCCCCCTGGTTTTACCCCAGCGCAGGAGGGGGAACGCCCTGGGGCTAGGGGTACGCTCCAAGTCCCAAGGGGTTAGGGTTGATCTATCTGAATAAGTAAAACTTCTTGAAACCGGAAACTTCAGAACAGACCATTCTGAAGACATAGACATTCCAGGATAACGGTTGTTTATGGATCGTTATTGAACAGGCTTCGATTCCTAGCTTTATTCCGACCTCCATTTTCTCCACGGAAGAATAATCTGAAATACTGAGACCATTATACTGATAACCTTTTGCAAATGAAGCATGTCGGGCGAATGTTTGGAGCGTCCAAACAAAAGGTGAAAAATGCCTTTGGTGGAACGGGTGGGGGCTCGGAGGCCAAACCGTCAGAGGATTCAGATCTTCATCAAGGTCTGGAGGTGAGCACTTCCCCAGGCTTCTTGTAAGTCATAAGAACACACCGGTCGCTACAGCACGAAACGCTTTGGGATATCCACTTGTATCACTGGTAGTATTTTTCTTTGAAGTTTGTCTGCTCACACACTGCAATATATATTTAGTACTCCCGGTTCCTGCCTTGCGAAGGGGCGTCTATCCGCTGTATCCGCAGGGACCTGTGAACTGCTTCGCAGTCAAGCGTGTGTTTGTTTGTTTATTTTTACTGCACCGCAGTTTCAGGATACACCTGCTCTTGCATTCGAGTGTCAGTCTGTGGGTCTCTGCCATATGAGTTATCCCCTTGAAACGCACTCCTAACTACCATGGAGTATTGCCGGCAAAATGGGAAACCTTTAAGGTGCGGGGCTCTCACCTAAGCCGGCTGGGGTATCAGGAGGCGAAATCCATGCGCCCCTGCTACAAGGGTGTTGGAGAGGCAGCAGAGCAAGCTGCGCGCCACGCTGAGAAGTTGGGCTTGAGCCTTATGGATCTCGGGGTTGCGCTTGAAAGTTGCTGTACGGTGCGCTGTGGAGGGCTATCACAAAGTGTCAAGGACTCTTCGAATCAGGTGCGCCGGTGTTTTCTGCAACGAGTTATCCAGCGCTTCTCTGCAGATGTGTGAGCCTGAGAGGTGATGGTGACTGGCCTGCTGTCACACGTAAATTCCTCGAGAGACTGACTGAAATCCGCTCACGGACGCCTGAACAGGCGTGGCCGCTGGACGCGGTCGGTATGGAGGTGGCGCGCGCGCATAAGAAGTATGGTGGTGCGTCGCCGATGCAAGCCTCATTCTCATCGCTGTTATCGTCGGAACAAATCGGCACTCGTTTGCGAGTTCCCCCCCCCTACGTCTCTTGACTCTTGAGCGACTCAACGCTCGCCCTTCTTTGCAGAGCTCCCTGCCGTATGGCAGCCTCACCCCCGCGCACCGTATACTCCATTGGCGTTCTGAGATCTCATGCCACGAAGGGCTGGATAGCTTCAGAGCGCGCGCCACTTGGCCTCGGCCCGAACGCGCCGCAACTGCCTTAGTGAGCTGCGGAGCTCGCCTGGGCTCCCCGTGGGGAACTTATGCGCCCCTCCTTCTCTAAGCCGCTCCACCGGTAGGGTGCCCCTGCTCCACCAGAGGCCATGAAAACATATGCCGCGCATCTCCGCCTCGCGGTGAAGACGCCAGGAGAATCCTTCGTGCACGACTTCGTTGACCCGGTGGTCGAGTCCTACAAGAGATTCGAAGTGTGAGTATCGATTGTCCGTTTTTTGGCCCCTTGGACTGTACTCGCCCTTGGTAGTGGTGTCAAGAACATAAGGACCGTGAAATCCAGGCAAACTTGGCCTTTTAGCTGCAATGTCTGGTCCATCTTGCGCACATCGGCGGCACCAGAGAGGCTGCGAGCTCCCTTTTGGGTCAGAGCCAAGCAGGCGCAAAAAGGGTCCGTCGCATTTAAAGTTTGTTGTTCGGGCCGGACTCACGTGGATCCTGCTGGTCGGACCGAGCCGCCGAAATACGTTGTACTGGCACACCGATGCGCTCTGTTTACACTGCGCAGCAGCGCTCGGTTGGCAGTTGAATCGAGCGTCACCGTTTGTATCTCCAGCTCGACTTTTAGCTTGAATATATCGTTTCAACAAATAAGTCCTTCGGGGAACTTCACAAGTCGTCCCCCTGTGCCTTACGCTTAGGCCTGCGCGGTGATATCCCCACCGCGAGTCATACAAGGAGGCCGCGACTGACAATATTCGGATATCGGAGTTGAGGAGCTCGCCACTGGTTCAGTTTTGGGCACCTTGCCGGGGCTGTGGGAAGCGGTTCGACGGTTCGACCTTGGGGCTCGAGCAACCGGTTCTACAGAGGGCTCTGGCAACGAGCGCGAGGAATTGCTGAGCACTGATGAGTGGGTGGCCCCTGGTCCTCCAGGAAACGGAAGGTGTACGACAAGAGCAAGACTACGAAGGTGGCGGCCTGCCCTTCCAGTCCTTGCCTTGCGAGCCGCTCTCTGCCAGCCGGCGGTCGCACAAGCCAGGCGGCGGTGTGGTGACGCGGCCGGAAGGGTCGGCGAACTGCAGATCTGTGCGCCGGCTTCTCTGCAGTGCTGAGCCCGTCATGCGTGCTGCCATGCGACGCAACTACACCCATTGTTCCCCCACAACCTGCTTTGCTTTGAGCGCGGGGAGCGCAACTTCACCATTGTTCCCCACAACCTGCTTTGCTTTGAGCGCGGGGAGGCCAGCTTCACCACTGTTCCCCACAACCTGCTTTGCTTTGAGCGGGAGCCGCAATCACCCACTGTTCCCCACAACCTGCTTTGCTTTGAGCGCGGGAGCGCAACTCACCCACTGTTCCCCCACAACCTGCTTTGCTTTGAGCGCGGGGCGCAACTCACCCACTGTTCCCCCACAACCTGCTTTGCTTTGAGCGCGGGGAGCGCAACTACACCATTGTTCCCCACAACCTGCTTTGCTTTGAGCGCGGGGAGCGCAACTACACCCATTGTTCCCCCACAACCTGCTTTGCTTTGAGTGCGGGGAGAGCATTGTCGTAGTCAAACCTGCCCTGTTATAATTTACTTTGCTCCTCTTTCCTGGCGGAGAGGCGGCAGCATCGCTTCCCGAGGGCCGCCCCTGCTCAGGCCAACCACGGGCTGGTGGCCAACCCTTGAGCCCCGGATGAGAACAAATAGGGACGACTGCTGCGGGCGGGATGGCTGATGGGATACGCCCCGGCAGGCAGGAGAGGCAGTGCAGGGTAAGACCGAGTATGATCAGGCCTTCAACGCGGCTCACCAGTCCGTGACTGCCATGCGCCTCTACCACAACCGGCGCGCGCTGCAGGTTTGCCCGCCCACACAACAACCCTCACCTCTCGCTTTGCCTGCGGGCGGTCCTGACCATGGCTGGCGTGAGAGGCATGGATATGGAATGCGTGATCTGTGTGTCTGCTCGCATGGCATGAAATGTGCCTGAATGCCACGTGGCAAAGGCACTTTCACTTGTGTGTGAACAAAGTGGTTTAAAGGGGCGGCTGGGCTCCGGCCTGAGGGCAGGGTGTGGAGGCGGCTGGGCTCCGGCCTGAGGGCAGGGTGTGGAGGCGGCTGGGATCCGGCCTGAGGGCAGGGTGTGGAGGCGGCAAGGCTCCGGCCTGAGGGCAGGGTGTGAAGGCGGCTGGGCTCGGTCTGAGGGCAGGGTGTGGAGGCGGCTGATCTCGGGGCCGAGGAGGGGCTGTGCGGCTGCAGGCGGTTGCACAGAACCACACCTCGCAGCTGCACATGCTGGAGGCAGCGCTGCAAGGTGCAGCCATGTCCACGGACTGCATCTACAGCGCCGCGCGAGGGTGAGGCCCTGCCTCCGCCCATGTCCACGGACTGCATCCATAGCGCCGCGCGAGGGTGAGGCCCTGCCTCCGCCCATGTTTTACACGGCAGGGGCGGGTGCAGTGGACTGCGGGCGTGGCAGTATTTCGCAGGGGCGGATGCAATCGAGGGGATGCTTCTTCTATGGTGTGCGCGGACGTCGGGGAGTGAGAGGCGGATGTTTGGTGGTGGATGTAGGCACGAGGTGAGCGTGGAGCTACCAGACACAAAGCAGGTGGCAGGCGAAGGGGATGCAGACTGCCCGGTGATCGGCGCACCCGTGTGCGTGCAGCACGAGGCACACTTTGGATGGGACGAGGCGCAGGGCAAGTACGTGTACCACACCACTGGGCGCAAGGACTTTGAGATTGAGAACCTGGGCCCCGCGTGGCTCGCTCTGCTGGGGCAGCTGGACTCGCACATAGCGCAGGTCACGGGAGCTCCGCTGCAGGTGCTCCCCCCACCCGCACCTCACGGACGGCCTTATTTAGGGCCGCTGGCCCCCCTCTCAGCCCTCACAGAAGAGAAGAAGAAAAAAGTCGTGCCGTAGGAAGCGAGCAGCGCAGCACACAATGCACGGCGTGCGCCTTCCCCCCCGCGCGATACCTCTGCAGCCCCCCACCAACAGCAAGCCACGGCGGTGTCGGCCCGCGGTGCGCACCCCTCCAGGTGCCGCAAGCAGCGGGGTGCTGGAAGGCAGGGAAGCGAAATGGGCAGGGCCTAAAAGGAGCGATCCTCCCTGCGCTGACGGGTTGCCAGGGGCGCGTGCGGCTGGATTGGTTGCCCGGGCGCGGTGGCTGACGGCGGTTGTGGGAAGCGCGTGTGGTGTGGCTGGACGGGCAGGCGCGTGTGGCTGACGCACACAGGGCGCGTGGGCTACGTGGCTGCCAGGGCGCGGTGGCTGACGGTTGGGTTAGGGGGCCGGGAGTTGACGGGTTGTTAGGCGCGCGGTAGGCCGGACGGCTGCCAGGGGCGCCGTGTGTGGCTGACGGTTGCCACTGGGCTGTGGTTGACGGTTGGCTAGGGGGCGCCGTGTGTGTGGCTGGACGGGTTTGCCCTGGCCGGTGTGGCTGACGGTTGCCAGGCGGTGTGGCTGACGTCGGTTGCCAGCGTGTGTGGGCTGACGTGGTTGCCAGGGGCGCGTGTGTGCTGACGGGCTGCCAGGGGCGCGTGTGGCTGACGGGTTGCCAGGGGCGCGTGTGTGGATGCAGGAGTCGGAGGCGCAGTACATCTTGGAGAACTTCACTCAAATTGCCAAGGCGGCTGGCAAGGTGAGCATGGCACCAGTCCTCTCGCCTGGACTGATTTGGCACCGTGAAGCTCAGCTGCCTGTGTGCCGACCCTCGCACCCTTGCTCTTCCGCCCCACTGGTGGCCTACGCCTTGCAGAACATGCTGATGAGGCGAGCCTGAGGCCGGATCGGGGTCGATGGGTCTCGGCTGCAGGATGGGGAAGCCCTGGCCGCGCTACCCCCCCCAACACCTGTGGGGGAAGAGCCCTTCAACCCATTCCTGGTACCGCAGGCCCCGCAGATGGAAACCGAGGCAGCGAGTCTCGCAGAGAAGGAGCGACAGGTACCTGCTGACGCCCCCCTCCGACAGAGCCACGGCCTCCAAGGCCGCTGCGCGCTGCTGCAAGGGGCCGTTGCTGCAGCCCAGGAAATGCTGATGCATGTAGGGGACATGCTGCAGCGAAGAGAGCCACCATGACAGGATCTTGCTTGGCTGCGCACGCGCGCGTGTGGTATCCATGGCTGAGCTCATGGGTGCCCTGAGGGTCTCAAGCGAAAGGCTGTTTTCGGTGTGCGGGAAGGAATGGGATGCACTCTTCCTCTGGAACTGCACTGGAGTGGGGGGTGGGGTGGGGAAATTGCGGGGAGAACTGCAGCAAATTAGAGCGCGGCATGCTAGGGCCGTTTCCCAGGATCGTTAGTGTATCCAGGAGTTGGCTCGCTGGGCCTCTCACGTCTGGGATGCGCACTCTGAGAGATGTGCGTGGCACTGTTTGGCACCTGGCTTGTTTCCAGAAGTCAAGCTTCCTCTTCGCAATTGCTCTGTTGCAATCATTTGCAGCGACTGCACCACGTGGACAAGATGATATCCATCCGCATCATGAAAAGCTATCGCATATTAAGAATTTTTCCCTTTAATTCATTATTTGGGTTCAAAGCGCTGGTTCACTGAACTTCGCTTCGAGCGCACTCGGAGCTGTTTGTTCAGTTTTAGCGGGGCCGCCGCCTTGCGCATGGTGCGGCAGGGGGTCGGCACAGCAGCCAGCCGAGAGCTCTGAATACCTTGCGCCTCAGAGGGCGAGGCTCCCTCCCCTGAAGCCACACAACCTGCAAAGGTTGTCTTATTTATTATTTATTTACCCTGCGCCTCAGAGGGCGAGGCTCCCTCCCCTGAAAGCCACACAACCTGCAAAGGTTGTCTTATTTATTATTTATTTATTTACCCTGCGCCTCAGAGGGCGAGGCTCCCTCCCCTGAAAGCCACACAACCTGCAAAGGTTGTCTTATTTATTTATTTATTTACCCTGCGCCTCTCGCTCCATTGGTGCCATACTATGTGCTCAACTCGATGTTCTTAGTTCATCCCACGCTATGCTGAATTCTTCTAACGATCCGGACGGCTTCGTGATGTGGGCGCACTCAGGCATATGTCCTTCCTCCGCCCCCAGCCGCACCACCGCCACCTGATTTCGGTGAGAGGCTGCTTGGTGCACACGGTGATGCCTCTTCATCGAGCATCCGCCTTGATGAAGCGTGTGCAGGGCATAGGAGACGGTGCTCCTCCAGGGGCGATCAGTCCAAGGCCGCTGCATGGCGGAAGGGGGGCCCAGTGCCCTGACCGCTCTGGTCTCATGCCATGTGGCGATGCTTGCCCAGTGCTCAGGGCATATGTACATTCTCGGGTTTCGACTAGTAGTGCTCAGTCCGCGATATACTCTCATCCTGTAATGCTTGGGGTGCGTGCATATCGGGCTGGCCCAGTGTCCAGGCGCCGCTTTGCCGAGGCGTGGGCCAAAAGTGGGCTGGGTAAGTGATTGAATACACGTGGAAGGCGGCGCTGGGCGCAGTGGCGAAGACGGATTCCCGGCCACCAGAGGTCCCCCCGCATGCATCAGCCGGCCACGAGTCTCCCACGCTGGCCCCAGAGCCCTCCCATTCACCGGCGGCGACAGTGCCACCAAATTCAATGGCTCTGAAGCCCCCCTCCGTAGGCATACCTCTGCCACCCGCGCCACCACCACCGGCAGCCTCAGCTGCTCCAGCGGCTCCAGCGCTTGCCAAGCTCAAGTTACCGGGGGCAGCGCCTTCAGGTGCCCTCACCCCCCCCTCCCGCGTACCTGTGTGGCACTGCTAGAAACCACCCGTTCTCTGCCAGCAGTCAGTCAACTCTGATGGACGGTAGTGCGAATGATGTATCATTGCTATCATGCAATCATGTGTTGCACGGCGTTGATGGGTGTCACGTGATCATGTGTTCTGTGATCCTCTGATGCGCGTCACTGGTGGGTCTTTTGCCCTAGGCACACTGGGGGATCTGTTGCTCTCCCTCCACTGTTGCACCTGTCACGTTCTGATCAAGGTCGGGGTGTCCTACACGTGGCATCAGGGGAAGCCCCGAGGAAAACTTCAATATTCGATGAAATAAAGGGACGCCCTGCGCTGCGGAAGGTTTCTGTCGATTCCCCGGGCGCAGCACCCCCACCATCGCTCACGGCGATCGTGTCAGATAAGCCCTCGCCAGGTCAGCCTCCGCAAGTCTCTTCCAAATCACCTCTTCTTGACGTCCCAAATCCTGCACTGCAAATCTACTGCCACCCTTTCAGTGGTTGCATCCCCGCCCTTTCGCTCTCCACCAACAGACTTTGCCCTTGTCCATATGACGCTGTCGGCCCTTGTCCATATGACGCTGCCGGCCCTTGTCCATATGACGCTGTCGGCCCTTGTCCATATGACGCTGTCTTGTCCATATGACGCTGTCGGCCCTTGTCCATATGACGCTGTCAGCCCTTGTCCATATGGCTGCTCATATTGATCAGAATGATGTCAGGGCGCTGTGGGAGTGGGCACTGAGAGGTGCGCACATGGGGATTGAGATGGGGAGGGGGATCTGGGTGCGATGTGTGTGGCAGGGAAAGCCGCCCCCCCCAAGGACCTTCAGTCCCAGCTCATGGCATCCTTCCAGAGACGCAAGTCAAACGCGGAGGGATCCCCGTTGCCCGCTGTGAGAACTTCCACCGCGGGTACGTGTAGCAGCGGCGGTCATTTGCCAAGCGTCCAGGCCCGTGTGCACCCGCTAGAGTGAGAAGGAGCGATATGGGAGGGCTGCTGGGAGGACAGCGTCGGTTGGGGAATAATTCTGAGCGACTGTTGGAGGCCACAGGGTGGGCTGCACATGGAGGCTGCTATTCGTCGAAGGTGATGGGGCGGTGCGGCGAACCGTTGGTGGAAGTCGGGGGCGACTAGGATTAGGGAGGACTCAGGGGGTAGTAGCGGAGA
Source organism: Cymbomonas tetramitiformis (assembly GCA_001247695.2). NCBI lineage: Eukaryota > Viridiplantae > Chlorophyta > Pyramimonadophyceae > Pyramimonadales > Pyramimonadaceae > Cymbomonas > Cymbomonas tetramitiformis. The sequence continues at coordinate 38,831 of LGRX02021455.1, forward strand.
ACTTGGGGAACTTTAGGTGGGATATATGGGGGACTTAGGCGGGTGTGGGGGTGATGTGAGATATTTACATTATACCTCAATGATTACAATAGAAAGTCTGAAGACTTGCAGAGAGTCAGAAGGTTCAAAGCCAAGCATCCCTAACAGACATGAAATCCCCAAATGCCCTATAGCAAAGAGCCCCTCAACAAAGCCCGTCATCATCGAGCACAAAGAGAACCACTGCGGAAGGTCTTCCGACGCTCGGCTATGCAACCCGGAGGCGTGTGCTCCTTGCAGCGCGACCACGATCCTCTGCCCCCAATAAGACGTGAAAGTCTTCCGGCTCAGCTATGCAACCCGGAGCGTGTGCTCCTTGCAGCGCGCCATGATCCTCTGCCCCCAATAAGACGTGAAAGTCTTCCGACGCTCGGCTATGCAACCCGGAGGCGTGTGCTCCTTGCAGCGCGACCACGATCCTCTGCCCCCAATAAGACTTGAAAGTGACCACGTTGCTGAGATGACCCCAGGACCGAGTCGGTCCTGCCTCCTCCTGGCGCCCTTCTCCGAGCACCACTTCGCCTGTACACCCAGCCCCCCAGAAGGCCTCCGCCGCAGGAGGCGCCAGCCTGTGCCAGGAGATGTCGCCATACAAGGCAACCTCCCGCCTCTCCTCCGCACCAGCCATAGTGCGGTGTAGCTTCACGCCCGCGGCCTTCAAATCCGCCTTCACTTGGTGTAGCTTCACGCCCGTGGCCTTCAAATCCGCCTTCACTTGGTGTAGCTTCACGCCGTGGCCTTCAAATCCGCCTTCACTTGGTGTAGCTTCACGCCCGCGGCCTTCAAATCCGCCTTCACTTGGTGTAGCTTCACGTCCGTGGCCTTCAAATCCGCCTTCAATTGGTGTAGCTTCACGCCCGCGGCCTTCAAATCCGCCTTCACTTGGTGTAGCTTTATAGCTTTGGCCTCCTACTCCGCCGTCATCAACGATGCTTGCAACTCTAAGTCCACAACCCGGATTTCAAGCTTGCAACTCCAAGTCCACAACCCGGATTTCAAGCTTGCAACAGCATCTCTACCAGCACGTCACGAACAACATCGTGCCAGTCAGTGAACATCCCACCGCAATTTCAGGCGAGGTAGTGGTAGCCGAACTGATCCACCTCCCCACCCCCCCGCACATTGCCCGGTGTCTGCTGCAGGGACCTCCCACACCAATGGGAGTGTGATACCCGACTGCAGGCACAGAGATGTGATCGATGCGATGGGCTTGAGGCGAAAGCCCCCATCCTCCGGCAGAGCATCGAGGTGTCACGTGGCGCCATCATGCGAGAGGCTAAGCAGTCTGGCACGGACGGTGGGGTTCGCAGCATCAGACAGCCGAAGCCAGTCGGTACCATATTGGCAATTAGTTAGCTCCTTTCGACTAGTCGGCCGAATATCACGGAAACTCCCCCAAGCAGGCGCCTCCCCAGGCGTCCGCAACCCCTCCGGCATCGGGTGCTCGTCCACCTCTGCCGCTCTGACCCGCCCTCTCACGCTCCGCACGCCCCCCATCGCCGCTATAAGGCCCGTAACCAGGGGGTGCCCCCCAGCAGCCGTCCCTTCTGGGGCCCCCAGGTGCGGGAGCACGCCCCTCACCACCGGGAACATCACCACCATGCGCTTCCACACACGCTCCCACCTCGCCATCCAGCCGGCGCAAGACGCTGCGCCGACGTCAGCCTCAGCCCCCCCACTGGGTTGGCAACTGGCGTAGCGCCACCGCCTCCTTTGCCCACCGGATACCGGCTGCCCGCCAGCTCGCGCAGGCACTGCAGGCCGGTGTCATGCTCGAGGGCCCCTCCGCACAAGCGGGTGCGGCTGAACCCCTCTCACCACATGCATGAAGTGTGGACAGGCGCAGAACCGGAGCAACAGGAGCTGCACCTGCAGATCATTGAGCCGCGCCAGCTGGGGTAGCCCCAGCCCCAAGCGAAACCTCGACGCAGTGGTCCGCCGCCCAAGCAGAGGAGCCACCGCTCCTGGCATCGGGTCGCCAGCGTCATCAGACGCTCCAAAGGCAATAACGCCTGGTTTGCATCAATCATGGCACCCTCCTCCTTAGCATCCGCCTCCTTCCACTGCTCAACATGTGGAGCACATAAGAAATGTGCCGAATTCCTCGGCTCCGTAACCCCCGGTGGCAATAGTTTCGCCACTGCCCTCACTGCTAACGCAACCTCTTTGCCAAGACATCCAACGGTCCACACGTCTTGTTACTTGATTATACAAAGTAACATACCCGAATCCTTCCCCTTTTTGAACCCGGCACCTCGCCGACCATGGCCTGAAAGTCACAGGCTTTAGTCACGTCCACCTCAGCATTCTCAAAGAAGGGAACATCATTCAATATCGCCTGCGTCGCCATACTATCAAAGTATAGCTCTCTGTTCCCTCCTGCGTCAATACACCCAGCAGCGTGTGCTGCTCATCGACGGTCTGCAAGCAAAACAGCTCCATCTCCTCATGCAAATATACATACAGGTTTCTCTCTTTGTCGTCAGGTACTATAACCAGTATACTGTAGAATGTAAAATGTCTGTGTCACGTAAACATATATGGAATCATAAATGGTGATAAGTCAATTTGCCGATCTTGCTACCGTGCATTGGCTGCGAGTTGGACGCGGCTCACCGTATGCGTGTGCCCCAGTACCAAGGCTCCAGAAGAAGGCCCTGAGCCAGCTTGTACACGTGGCTGTTGCGGTGCAGAGGTTTCAGCCGCGTCACCGCCGCCTGCCGCTCCCACAGCTCCCACGCCCCCAGTGCCTCCCGCGCCTCCTCCTCCTGCGGGAGGGCCGCGCAAGCTCTCAGCTGTTGCAGCTCCAGGTGCCACCCCACCGGAGCCACTCTTTGGAATGTGAGCCCCGGGATGTTACTCCCAGCTGTCAGGATTGGCCCAATCTGGGTGGGGCACTGCGCTGATCATGCAAAGGGATGCTCCGCGAGGCTCCCCCACCCTCGCACGCTGAGCCCTCTTATTACACCTCTGGCCCCCCCGCCCTCGCACGCTGAGCCCTCTTATTACACCTCTGGCCCCCCCGCCCTGCACGCTGAGCCCTCTTATTACACCTCTGGCCTCCCCACCCTCGCACGCTGAGCCCTCTTATTACACCTCTGGCCTCCCCCACCCTCGCACGCTGAGCCCTCTTATTACACCTCTGGCCTCCCCCGCCCTCGCACGCTGAGCCCTCTTTACACCTCCTGGCCTCCCCCTCGCCGCTGAGCCCTCTTATTACACCTCTGGCCTCCCGCCCCCGCTGACCCCCACGCTGAGCCCTCTTATTACACCTCTGCCCCCCCCTCGCACGCTGAGCCCTCTTATTACACCTCTGGCCTCCCCACCCTGCACGCTGAGCCCTCTATTACACCTCTGGCCTCCCCCGCCCTCGCACGCTGAGCCCTCTTATTACACCTCTGGCCTCCCCTCGCACGCTGAGCCCTCTTATTACACCTCTGGCCTCCCCCGCCCTCGCACGCTGAGCCCTCTTATTACACCTCTGGCCTCCCCCGCCCTCGCACGCTGAGCCCTCTGGCCTCTCCATTGGCTGTGTTCGCCCTTCTTTTGGCTGCAGAGGGTGATGGAGGCAGGCGGCCCTCGATTTTTGATGAGATAAAGGGACGGCCGGCCTTGCGCAAAGTCTCGACGGACTCCGGCAGTGCTCCGACAGCGGCACCTGCACCAGCGCTGGCACAAGGTGCCTTCCCCTTCTGATCCGCATCTAAGCCCTCGCATATGCGCATTGCCACACACACCCTCTCTCTCTGAGTTCATCCTCTACGGCACTGGCTGGCCTTGCGCTCGCTTATGATTGGTGCACCGCATCGTGCGGAGGCCAGGCAAGGCAGCGCTGGCCTCAAGAATAGTGCCCACAGGGAAATGGAACCCGCCTCCCGCGCTACCTTGCTTGGATGCCTCTTGTCCACCTTGCTGCCCTGATAGCATTTGATCATACTGTGAAGCCTAGGACCGTCCCTAACTTTGGTGAGGCTAAAGGAGAGTCACTGGTTGGTGGACAGCTGCCCCTCCTCCAGCCCCTTCAGCTGCGGCACCCGTGGTCCCGAGTAACGTGGCTCTACCACCGCCCCCTCCACCACCACCGGCACCATCAGCGATTTTGCCCCCTGCACCACCAGCGCCGCCACCAGCTTCAGGAGGCAGGGCCGTCCCTCGAAAGGCCGCCGAAGGTGCGTTCCAGGGGGCGGTCCACGTGCGCTCTGCTGTTGACACAGAGGCGGCCTAATCATGAAATGCTGCAGCAGGCGCGGGGCTCTAGAGCCGTTGATGTTTCTGCGGGCTGCGCGCCTGCTTCTCGATCTGGCAAAGGCAGCTACCGGCGATTTGTGCTGCTGCGAGAGCTGCACCGAAAGGCGGCGCCTGAGCGCCATTCACACTGCCTGTGGATGGCATCGCGTGTGAGGAGATGTGGCAGGCGCCTGCAGGGCGCGCCAGCGGACTTGCCTGTAAGACAAGGCACTATCTTGCATACGTGGCCGCTCTCGTCGGCATCGTGGAATCCGCACACCAGGATGAGGTGTTCGGTGGTGTGCGCGCAGCTGCGGACTCCCGAGGCGACCTCATGGATCAGATCCGCAACGGCGCGGCCCTACGCAAGGCGTCGGAGAGGAAGACGAGCACCGCCACTGGCCCAGAGATGTCTGCGGATGTGCAGGGGGGCCTCATGGATATGCTCGCTCAGGTGCGCTTGAGACTCCTCTATGTTGAGACTCCTCTATGGTGTGTGTGTGTGTGCTGGTCACATCGTTTCATCTTTCCATGCTGCTTTGCATCAGGGTTGGGAACATGTATGAGTTTGTGGTATCTTGTCACGGCCCCGCCCTGCTCCTGATTTGCTTCTCACATCCACTGGGATGATGGTGGGCTGGCTTTTGTTGGCCGATCTCATGCCGTTCAGTGTGTGTGCTGATCCTTTCTGACGGGTACTGCCTCTTTTGAGGGCGTCGGGGATTCGTCTGCGGCTGCCTCTATTTATGTCCAGTGCCTTGAGGCTTTTTCACCTGCCGGGGGACTGGTGGTTGACAGCCACGTTATGGGGTGCTGACATCTCGTTGTGAACGGGGACGGCCAATGGAATGATTTGGATGATGGGATGTGGCTGTCCCTGTGGTACCCTTCTGACGGGTACTGCCTCTTTGAGGGCGTCGGGGATTCGTCTGCGGCTGGCTCTATTTATGTCCAGTGCCTTGAGGCTTTTTCACCTGCCGGGGGACTGGTGGTTGACAGCCACTTTATGGGGTACTGGCGGATCGCTGTGAACGGGGACGGCCACTGGAATGATTTGGATGATGGGATGTGGCTGTCTCTGTGGTACCCTTCTGACGGGTACTGCCTCTTTGAGGGCGTCGGGGATTCGTCTACGGCTCGCTTTTTGGGAGTGTCTTGGATTCGTCTGACGCTAGCTCCCTCTCCGTGTACAGTGCTCATGGTTATTACACATGCCGGGGGACTTGTGTTCTTTGACCTTGATATGAGTTACTGGCGGATCGCTGTGAACGGGGACGGCCGCCGGGTGGAAGTGGGTTTTGGGAGGCGGTTATCCCTGTGGTGCCATTCTGGCGGGCACTGCCTCTTGGAGAGCTCGGTAGATTCGTCTGTCGTGCTGCGAGGAGAGGCAGAAGGTGGTGATGTACACCTTCTGTGTTTTCCCTTGAATTTTGTGGGGAGCACTTAGGTGCCCGCATGTTTCCTTTTTTGACATGGGGTGTCCATGCTGTGTGGTGTGACTGCATTCATGACATAACCATGGACCAACAGGTCCCATCCATCGACCGGGAGCCACTGGGGGGCATGCCAGCAGGGTCCGCTTACTCCGTAACCCAGAGACCAACAGTTGTTTGGCGACGATCGGTCACATCGTATCATCTTCCCATGCTGCTTTGCATTTGGGTTGGGAATATGTATGCGTTTGTGGTATCTTGTCACGGCCCCGCCCTGCTCTTGATTTGCTTCTCACATCCACTGGGATGATGGTGGGCTGGGCTGGCTGTTGTTGGCCGATCTCATGCCGTTCAGTGTGTGTGGTTGTGCAGTTGCTGCATTTAGGGCGGAGGCACGCACGGTGATTGATCCGAGTGCGGGCGGCGAGTCTTTCGTGGGTGGATGCGAGGATCCCCATTTGGTCCTTTCGGCTTCGGACTGGCGCCGGTTGCGGGAGGTTCAGCGGGATTTCGTCATCACCACGGTTGACAAGGCTCCCGGTAACTTCTGTTTTGTGTGCAAGAAGCACTACATGCAGAAATGCCTGGATGAGCTTGGGCACGGTGTAGTTTATGAGGCCACCGAACGGTCAGCTGATGATATAAATGCTGAGGGCGCCGATTTGCGCAGGGCTCACTCCATTGGCCCGCAGAGGGGGCCTAGCATCCCGCATTTTCACATTCGTGTGAAACTGCACAAGACTCTGGTGGGTTACCGGTTTGTCGCGGGGGCCAATCGCGCAACACTTACACCAGTTTCTGAGTGGCTCAGTGCCTTCCGAGCTTTGACTGCCGACGCCGAGGGCCTGTGGAAAGAGGTGGTTTCTCAAATCCCAGGTGTGCCGAGGGGTCGCGGGTCTTGGATTATTCAGGACTCGGCGGAGGTTCGGAGGCTGGCTGCGGCATGCAACAGGCCCCGCGGACAGCGTGATGCATCGATGCACGTCTGAACATTCGATTTCACTTCCATGTACACCACCTTGTGTCTGCAGGATTTGAAGGAACGGGTGTCGGTACTCTTTCGGAGCATTTTCCAAAGAAAATTTCAAAGTTTCAAAGAGGGTGAGGTACCTGCTTGTCAGAAAGGATAAGTCCTTTGAGTGGGTTACCAATGAACGGAGGACGGACGGTGAGAGGGAAATGTTCTTTTCGGAGGGTCGGCTTGTTGAGTTGTTCTGCGGGTTGGTGGATGGAACATTTGTTCAGTTTGGGGGTGTGATCTACAGACAATTTGTGGGGACCCCTATGGGGACGAGGTGTGCGGGCTTCATTGGCAACCTCTATTGTTTTACATGTGAGCTTGCGTTCATGCGCAGACTTGTGGAGGCGGGGGATTTTCATGACGCGCACAGGTTTCTTTTCCTTTGTAGATACATTGATGACTTGCTGGCGTGCAATATTCCAGATATGGAAGACTATCTATATCTGAACGAATCCGGCACAGCAGGGATCGATCCCAAACACATTTTGAGTCTATCTTTGGCACACGCGGGTGTGCGTGTCCCTTACATGGACATACTCATCAAGCAAAATAGGCGCACCGGCCTTATGACTGCCATATATGACAAGAGACTGGATGCACAGTATGCTGATATCCGGGTCATTAGGTACCCTGCACATGACTCATACTTGGCCGACAAAGCTAAGTATGGGATTGTCACGAGCCAACTGCATCGTTTTGCTGAGAGGTGTGTCCTTTGGCAAGACTTTGTTTACAACAATGCTCTTGTAGTCTTGTTTTCCACAGGATGACACAAAAGGGTCACCACAGCAGGCGTTTGTGGGGCTTTTTGCGACGCTTTCTGGTGGAGAGGCCCGGTCTGTATGATGGACGAGGTCCGGGCTGCTGGATCGCACGCGTCAGACGTAAGCTGGGGGACTTACGTGATGGTGTCATTGTGCCGGGTCCGAATGGGTGGGAATTCGGGGCGTCATAGCTGGCCGGGAATTCATCTCGCCATAGAGTTGTGGCATCTCGTTGTTAACGGGGACGGCCACTGGAGTGCTTTGGATGATGGGATGTGGTTGTCCCTGTGGTACCCTTCTGAAGGGTACTGCCTCTTTGAGAGCGTCGGGGATTCGTCTGCGGCTGGCTCTATTTATGTCCAGTGCCTTGGGACTTTTTCACCTGCCGGGGGACTGGTGATCGACAGCCACGTTGTGGGGTACTGGCACGTCGCTGTGAACGGGGACGGCCACTGGAGTGCTTTGGATGATGGGATGTGGGTGTCCCTGTGGTACCCTTCTGAAGGGTACTGCCTCTTTGAGAGCGTCGGGGATTCGTCTGCGGCTCGCTCTTTGGGAGTGTCTTGCATTCATCTGACGCTTGCTCCCTCTCCAGTATTCATGGTTATTACACGGGCCGGGGGACTTATGTTCTTTGACCCAGATGTGAGGTACTGGCACGTCGCTGTGAACGGGGACGGCCGCCGGATGGCTGTGGGTTGTGGGAGGCGGTTGTCCCTGTGCTGCCATTCTGGCAGGCACTGCCTCTTGGAGAGCTCGGTGGATTCGGTTGCCTTTGCTGCAAGGAGATGCAGAGGGTGGTGAAGTCCACGTTCTGTGTTTCCCCTTGATTTTTGTGGAGAGCACTTAGGTGCCCGCATGTTTTCATTGTTTAACATGGGGTGTCCATGCTGTGTGGTGTGACTGCATTCATGGCATAACCATGGACCAACGGGTCCCACCCATCGACCGTGAGCCACTGAGTGTATTGCCAGCAGGGTCCGCTTTCTCCGTAACCCTGCGACCAAATATTGTTGGGCGATGATCGGTCACATCGTATCATCTTTCCATGCTGCTTTGCATCTGGGTTAGGAATATGTATGAGTTGGTGGTATCTTGTCACGGCCCCGCCCTGCTCTTGATTTGCTTCTCACATCCACTGGGATGATGGTGGGCTGGGCTGGCTGTTGTCGGCTGATCTCATGCCATTCAGTGTGTGTGGTTGTGGAATGACCGACAAGGAATATTTCCATAATGGACCTGTAGTGCAAAGCTGGATGAGCTCCCAGCTACCCTATACTTTGTTTTTTTTAAGGATGTGTGTTTATGTGGGGGTGTGGTATCTTGTGACGGCCGTGCCCTGTTCCCGGATGCAGGTAATTTCCACTGGGATGATGGTTGGCTGGCCTTGGTTGGGGGGGCTCACCCCGCTCTGTGTGTGTGTGTGTGCGGAATGACATGAAAAGCTCCCACCAGTCCCACCGATGTGTCAGTAGATCATACAGAATTCCTCAAAATTATTTGCAGAAGTGCTCCTAGTGAGCTGATTTCGTCTCTGTTTGGACTCCTACTTGTACGCTTGTCACAATATAGGCAACACTAGGACAGTTCAAACCAGTGCTGTCACAGTCAATGTCACAGGCTCAGGCTATTCGGCGGCAATTTCTGAAATCACTAAAATTGCGGTGGCTCCGATTTCAACAGAATTGTCGATTCTATTTCGACCTGTTTCATTAGGTGACTTAAGCGCTGTATGCTGAGTGCCGCGGGATGTCACAGCCGTGTGCTTAGAGTTGTGCGCTATGGAAAAGTAGTGAATGCACCCCATTCCGTGGATCCCATAAACCTGTTCTGTTGCATCACTGCTTCAACAAGATTGAGCTGCATTAGCTCACTTTTGCTGAGGTGAGGGATTCGGTGTGGTTTTTCCTATGTCCATTTTAGTATGTTGTACAGCTGGCTTGAGAACTAAAGTCTGCGCTTGTGATGCAGATTAACTTCTGGGCTGCTTTGTGGTGGGATCAAACACAGGCGGTGATGGTCCGACGTGCGTCCTTTGTTCCAGAAATGCAGCAAGATGATGAGCATTCGGATGCTGGAAGTGACTTTAGTGATTAATCGTGCGAAGCCCTTGCGCAGCGCCACCTGCACCAGTGCTCCTAGCGCACTAGGAATGTGGAATAGCGGTATCCTGAGTCGCACGCGTGTTGCCATGTCTCAACAGCAAGGGTTTCACCAAATGGCATTGGCATGCTCCATCCGTTTACTTCGCATTCAATATTTTTTGGCGATGCCCGGCCGTTTCAAGTACCTCATATTAACACTGTCTGTTGAGATGGCATACCATGTATGAAGGTGCTGGGCTGAATATGCACTGATAAGATACATGCGCACAGAAAAATATGATAAGTGAATATACTGAGTGATAATATGGAACGGTCAGTGATAGAAGTAGTAAAAATTCAACCGTGGGTGGCGTTATTACCTAGCACAGCTCGATGTGCAAGTGGTCAAGGTCTTGATGGATGATAACAGTGCAAACCACAGTATTAGCACAGTCCTAGGAATCCTACGCAGGATTGTGAATGAGATGAATCTGTCGTCACTTCAACACACCATGCTGTACTAGACTGAGAACGTCGTGTCAAAGCTAATTTAACTAAAGACGAATACCTTCTGAAATAGCAGCAGAGCACGAGATAAGCTGAGGGCCGGACAGCAGCGGCAAGGGTGCCTACATCAGAACATACGTTTCTAGCCAACATTAGTTAGCAAAACTCATTTGAGGAATGTGTGGGCATTTTTACTTTTGTGTTTCCAACAAGGTTCGGTATCGATATCTTGATATATCCGAATTATCAGGTCGCTCGATAGGTGTTACCTTTGGAGTGTTTATATCCTAATTATCAACGCCTCGTGTTAACTGGCGTGGACTTATTATGAATGTCTCTTGACAAGTCGTGTTGTTATCAGTATCTCGATAGCTTCACTGAAAGTTACGGGCATTTTAACTGTTATGTTTCCAACAAGGGTCGGTGTGCTGTTGGTATCTTGATGTATCGGAATTATCATGTCTCTCGATAGATGTTTGGTATGTTATCCGCATTATCAATTTCTCTAGATAACTGTCGAGGGTGACTTATGAATGTCTCTTGCCAGGTATTCTTATATGTTTTCAATCGCTCGATAGCTTTTCTGAAATTTGCGGGCACATTTACTTTCGTGTTTCCAACAAGGGTCGGTATGTTAATGTCTTGATGTATCGGAATCGGCATGTCTCTCTATAGGTCGTGTTTGGGATGTTATCCAAATTATCAATGTCGTTCGATAACTGTCGTGGACATATGAATCTCTTGACAAGTCTTTTTATGTTATCGATATCTCGATGGCTGTTTTGAGATTTAGGATCCGATGTCTAGATTTGCCACGCTCGAATGCCTGATCTTATGGTATCGCCATGGCATATTTTTGAACGACTGCGAATTCGTCCGTGTAAGGTTGCAACACCGTGCGTCAAACTCTTCACGAGTTGATTCGTCACGAAACCACTCTATATCGCCACGATCGGCTGCGATCAGCTACGGTTACGGCCACCTCTACGGATACTGTACGGTGGCTACGATACAACTTATTCGAGAAACCCGCGTCAGTTGGTGTCAGTTCGGCACTACAGGAAATTTTGTACCGATGAAGAGGAAAACTGAAGACCCACAAAGATACAAAAAGGTCGTAATGATGTACGAGTGCTGGTCCGATAAGGACAGTAATGTCGGATTTGTCTTATTGTATATAGAACGAATGCGGTGCAGTGATAGCACAACAAAATCGGAAATTTCTGGACGGTGGGTTTGATTCCCCCTTTCTTCAATTTATGTGAAAATGAACAAAGATATGACACAACTGTGGAATTTAATATGACGTTAAAAGGAGACACCCACATATATGTGTGTGTGTGTGTTGTAGCGAGAATGTACCAAACCTAATTGGGTGTATAATTATTCTAGAATAGAAATGGGTTCAATTTAGAATAGAAGTACAACTGCGGTTATTTTAGAATAGAAATGATCAATTTTGCGAGCCCCTAAAAGTTTTCCTCTTAGAATTTGTTTTCGCCAAGCAACCAACCTAACCCCCCGGCCCTCCATATCCCACCAAAATTCAGAAAAAGATCGGTAATGTCACATCCAAAGATCCAATTTACAATTTCACGTCACGATATCGGAAATTGGCGATTCCGCTCCAGGTTGTGGCTTAAGCGCTGTACACGATCGTAACCGTCGGTGTCAGAATCTTTTCGGATACTTTTAATCTCGCGGTTTTACACTCAACGAGCGCAGACGAACACTCGAACTTCTTCCAAACCACTTCTAAAGGTCGATCATGCGAACAATAGAGGTAGATGTCCCTATATCCGCACTGTCCCCATATCTGTACCGAGTCAGTTAAATATGGAATAAAGTGTGATGTAATATCTGCAACAAAAAAAAATCGGTTTGTCGATGCTATTTTGAAGCATTTTGGGGCATATATATCGCAGATCGACATCGATATATATATATTATTTCACTATTATTAACAACTATATGTATTCCTCTTAAATCCCCGATTATTATAACGATACCCAATAGTATTGCACTAAACGATGTATACACGTTAAACATTACGTTTCAAACGCCTGATCGTGCTCCCAAAACGGATCGAATGGGGAGAGGGCGGCTACGCAACGCTTCCACGCAAAAGAAGTATGGTGGATTTCAAGCGATAAATTGATAAAGGGCATATATTTTGAAATTCGGGGGTGGGGGGGGCCGACATCTAGCGCGGACCGGCAACGAGTCCGCAGCACGAAGCAGCGGAAATGAGCTTGGAGCTGCTGATCAGCTTGCCTCAGGCTGCGTTGAGGGCCCAACGGCTTGCACGAAGACAGGGGGCGCCCCTGCCGGAGTGCATCGGTAACGACGAGTCCATCGCAGCAGATCCTAACGCATCTGGATTTGCACGCGACTCGAGCAGTAGCGGCAGCAGCAAAGGTGTGCCTTCCCGCATTTGAGCGAGCTTGCACGACAGCACCAGGCTTGGCGACTACATCGACGTTTCCGCCTCCTCCATCCACGAGTGGTGTCGCCTCGTTGCAGAGGCCAAGCGTCAGGACATTGAGAAGAAATAAGCAACGTCAGAACGCGAGGGAGAGCGCTGAGCGGAAAGATCCGCCAGCGACGACGGTTTTTTCACGACTCCCTCCATTCCTCCCACAGTTATGCCAGGGGGATCTTTCACATTTGGCAGCGTCTCTGGGACAGTGAAACCCAGGGACTTTCAGCGAACCGCACCGACATCTGGCGTCGGAGCGGTAAGGATGTTGGAAAAGTTCTCGGACATTATTCAGCGCGCACCGGCTGGTGCGCAGCCTTCTCCTGGAGAGAAACGCAGCGGTAAACCGGCATCGGTGCCGCCTAGCCCGCCGAGAACGAGCAAAAAAGGGAAAGCAGCTGAGCAGGGGGACTCGCAGGACGAGGACATCGCCGACCTCGAGTTTGAGGACCGCTGGGATGAGGCGGACGCCCTGGACGTGGAGGTCTGTGACCGTGCGACACGTCTGAAGGCCGAACATTCCGCCAGCTACACGTATTCCTTTGCGCCCCTTCACTCATCGCGCATTGCGCAGGACCTGTTGGGAGATAGTCAGCCGCCAGTTCAATTGGCGCCCTGGCAGGACAGGCATGACAGAGCTGGAAACCGCTTTTCGTCCCCCACACCACGACGCATCTGGGGGGTTTTCAGCGGTGGCAGCGGCGTGGTGATCAGTTTCGGCAAACTATCATCCATGATTTACTGCAAAAAGAACTATATGCCTCAGATCTCGCTTCTACGTTAGAGCACTACCTGCGCTTCTAGAGCTGCATGTATCTTAGGATATGCACCCCCCACTGGGCCGCATACTTGGAGGCCCCAATCGGGGCTCCACTAGTAGACGGCCACTCTTGGCATTGGACTTGCTTGTTTTCCCAGAGCCTGGGAACAGTGGGGGCATCTGCAAAGATTGAGGTGGATATTGTGTGTTGATCCGCAGTTCTATTCTAACCGAAACAACCGATGCAAACGCGTTCGTAGAATAGAAAAGACCCCCAAAAAATCGGAATAAATTTTATCTTAGACACTCTAGCTAGACTAAGAATTGAGGCGAAGTCCCTTAAGTGCATGAACCCTCCACCAAACCTCGAGAGGTAGACGATTCCGAGGATTGAGGGGGGTACCCTCAGAGGAAGAATGCAAGTCCTAGTGGGGAGGGAGAACACGCGCCCTTGACCCGGAATTCATCGAATACCCCCACAGTTCAACGAAAAGTATGCTAATATTGAAATAAAATCGGCACACTTGTACGTTGGTACGCGGTACGCTGGCGCGGTACCGGCTGGTAACCTCTTTGACTACCTAGCTTGTTTTATCGCGATTAAAAACAAAAATGGGATAGAAAGTGGTTTTTTCCTACCGGGCGGGCGACGCCTGGCGAGATCTGGGGTGAGGGATTATTTGTGGCCAAGCTTAAACTGAGAATGTGCAGGGACTTCTATAAGCAACTACTTGCGGGTTGGAACCCAGCCGCCGAGGCCGGGACCGCTAAGTGTAAGGAGGGTGTCACTGCCTTCACTATGGATGTAGCGGCATTCTACAAGTCAGAGGTGCTAGCAGGCGGCCGAGGCACAAACTGAAAAGAAACGGCAGGATGGGATCACGGCCATGAAACCAACTACGTTTACGCAGGGGAGTTCCCTGACCGTGCCACCTTCTTGCAGCATGGCATCGATAAAAAGTTGAACAAGGCTACAATAGGACAATTGCGATATCTTTATGTCGGGAAAGCTTAATCAGTATTTTGACAGGGTGAGACAGAACTCTTCCACAATAATTTCTTAAAGCTGGAGCAACCTCATCTGAGCTGCCATTCATGTCTAAGCCGGCGGAAACCCGTAACCGGTTTTAACTGCGACGATAAAAATGATTTAAACCCTGATCTTAACCCAGTGAAATCCCGACCATAGGATGCTCCCTCTAGTAGATAATGCTGCCGAACTAGACAATTATTTCGTCGGCAAAGTTCTCCGGCCAGGTTATTTCCCAATCATCCTCTGCTCCAAGAAATCGAATTTTCACTATGCCACCATCGTCTAAACCCGAGGAACGTTTCGTACGGGTGGTATGTTAGAGTGACCCGGGGCAACATCTATCGTCTCTACTCCCGTCGAAGGCGGCACCGAACAAGTCGAGACAAAACGCCAGACCCAACAGCTCCCACCAGGCAAAAACGGCAACCCAACCGTCTTTACACTAGTGACAGGTACATAGGATATCAAAATTTTACTATAACAGCAAAATATCCATTGAGTCTCAAGTCATTTAAAAGTATGATACGGGTCCTTAAGTATGGTAACCTGTGACCGGTTTCAATCACGGCGGCCAAAAATGGTTTAAACTGGGGTATTAACCGCAGGTGCTCCGGGTTTATGCCGGCTTAGATTCGTGTCTTATACTCTAAGGGCGAGCCTCCCGAATATCTGATGAATCTAGTATTTTCAGGCCAACATCAATCACGCTCTGCCACCAATACAAATCCTAATCAGGGGATCAGCACATTAATTGCCCTCTAGCGTATCTAGCTGCCTCTTGTCCTTTTCTTTCGAGGGGCCAAGTCTGCTTCGTCATCTAAGTCAAGCTTACTGGCAGTAGTGTCTCCGGCAAACGCAGTCGATGGTTCTGGGGTTCCCTTCCGTACCCAGCTCCATTGAGCTCCTCCACTGGGTAGAAGTACAATCTGCCAGTTGAACGGTTGAGATGTACTTATGACCCCTGGCACAGACGGATACCCCGCGTCAACGAAAAGTGCATTAATTAAAGTACGGTATAACACGACATCATTACAGTTCTAGGTAATATTGTATGTTTAAAGATACGAGCGCAGTGCTATGTGCATGCAGGACAAAGTGACGTTGGGGAAGTTGGTCCAGCGTGTCCTTACGTATCCTTCAGTCATGGGATCGAGCCCGGACGCCGCCACAAAATTTCAGTTTGACAGGGGCGACAGCCCGTACTTACCCCAGGTGGAGGTATCTGCCTGTACGTGGGTGAGGTGTTTCTGTTGATAATCCCATTTTATGTTATTGGCGGAAGCGACACACTTTTTAGTAAGATCTCGATATCTCGATAGTGATAGCTCATAGGCTCATCATCGTCCATCATGCACACAATAGTACTGCAAGACAAAGATGTTCGGGACTTGATACACATATGCAGTGCAGGTGTGATGTACTGGTTCGTCGGGGAGGTTCGACTTTTCTAGCAAGGCTTTTGTTGAAAATACCGTAAAATGAAACTATGAAGTGCACATACGACAAATACACAGTAATTTGAAAACTGGCAAGATTCAATGCAGCGGGCTGCTCTTCAAGAGGCACCAGTTCAACATGGCACACACTTAAAACACAACAAGAAAATTCTTTCTATTGAGTGTTGTGAAATCTTCAAAAAGAGATTTACGAGAACTTGTGGACGTGCGTCTAAACAGCGCCGCAGTAGAGACACACGTGAACATTTGTGGCCCTAGAGCTTGGTCCGCATTGCGGCGGACTCTCTTTTGTCAGCTCACCTCTGCCTGACCGTGTGTTTACATCAATCACATACTTCACGAAGTGGCTCTGAGTAGCACTCCACAAGAGCAGCTCGTGAAACGCACTAGGCGCAGTAGCTCTGGATGGCCTGATGCCAGCTGAAGGTGAGGGCAAGGGCGTCGGCGCCGCGTTCCACGACGAAGGCTTGAGGCACGAACACCGATCGTAGATACTGGAGTTCCAAGTGGCTGAGTATCTTCCCTAAGAAAGGTTTCCTCACCTCCGCCCATTTCCTGAAGTCTGCCTCGCAGTTGGCGGCGCGCTGGAAGCCGGTGGGGAGCGACGAGGCGCGCTCCTGTCGGTAGGTCGGAATCTGCAGCAGTGGCGGTGCCTCGCGGACGTTGTGGTACCAGCGGCTCTGGCAGCCTGCACTGGCGCATGTGAGGCAGGGCACCAAGCCCCCGAAGCGCGCCTGGGTACCTTCTGGCAGAAGGGTGGGCTCGTGGCAGAGGTGCACCAGAAGCTTCCCCTCCTCCGTCACCAGCTCCTCCAGATGAACCGGGAGCTCTGACTTGCCGTCCGGGGAGATCTCAAACAGCCTGCTCTCGTCCCCGTTGCGCGCTCCGAAGGGGTCGTTCTTAGGGTTGTATAGGGCGTCGCAGAGCGCGTTCGGGTCCACAGGGCAGACATTGTGCGCCCTGTCCGCATCAAAAACCGACACGGCATCCTCGGCTCGCCAGCTTAGCTGGCCGTCATCGTTCATCAGGACCACGTTATGTCCGAAATAGACACTGGCATAGGACTCGCGGCCCTCGCTGGCCGTCATGAGCAAAATGTCGTTTATTGTTTTGAGAGTTTCGTCGGTGAACCACGCGGCTGCAGCTTTGAGGGTCAGGTTAGCCAGACAAGCCGCAGTCACCGGCACCGATGCGTTGATGCGCGCGAGTTCCTGCACGAGTCCTGAGAGGGAGTAGAATTCGGCCTCGTCAAGCATGGCCTGAGCGTTGA
Organism: Cymbomonas tetramitiformis; assembly: GCA_001247695.2. Taxonomy (NCBI): domain Eukaryota; kingdom Viridiplantae; phylum Chlorophyta; class Pyramimonadophyceae; order Pyramimonadales; family Pyramimonadaceae; genus Cymbomonas; species Cymbomonas tetramitiformis. The sequence goes on from LGRX02021455.1 coordinate 55,905, forward strand.
CGGAGGGGTCGAAGTGCAAGCGACCGGTGCGCATCCAGGCGAGGATTGGCTTGAAGACCTCTCCGTCGCGATCGATATACAGGCGCCCGTTCGAATCCCGGGTCTGTTGGAAATCCCCTTTGAGCAGCGAGTTGAAGAAACTTTCACCATGGGCACGCAGCGTGAACTCTGTCGTGCTGTAGACTTCGCCACCGACGTTCAGCTCAATCACTCTACTCATCACGAAAGAATACAACTCTAAGTTGACTAGTATTATTTTTTACGTACTACAAGGTTGCAAGTTAATGCACACAGCAAGACGCAGCAGCTGCTGAACCGCAATGTTCACTGCTTTCTCATCTCTTCAGCCACAACGCTATATTTCGCGCCAGAGCGACCTGATAACTACGCGGTCGTTCAGTTTGGCGTTTTGCAGCTAAAAGGTTGCCAGCACCAATTTATGAGGTATTGTAGTACACAGTTCTTGCAAGCCAGCCTTCGACTCTACCAGTGTCCTCATACAGTCGGAGATTTATCGTGGCAGAATACCATGAGGTACCACATGTATCTGGAAGAGCGAATCGGTGAGGGTGACGACTTCAGGTGATTGCAATGGTATAGAGCTCTACGCAAGGACCAACGGTGCTCTCGTGTTGATGTTTGCGTGCAGTTCGGTATTGCGTTGGAATCAGAGGTTTCGTTTGGAATATTGATCTTTAGGATATACCTCTGGTTGGAATATTGATCTTTAGTATCCTTGATATTTGATTTTGAATATCTTCTCTCACCCTGTTTATTATAGTCATGCTCATAAATTAAGGGACACTTTTTTGCGATTTCGAACACACTTTTCGAAAATGTACCCCCTACCCACACAGATCTTGCTTACATGCGGCTGCCACGAAATCAGAATATGCAGGATGTATACCAATGACGACTATAAATTCAAATCGCACAAGGGGGGGGGTCGAGTCATGCCTGACCAAGCCTGCCACGCCGACCACTCGTCAAGCACAAATGCCCATTTTTAAGGGGTTATGCCGAGGGGGCTGAATGCCGATTTTTTTTAAAATCAGAAAGTCGTCCCCAGTCTTAAGGCTTGCGCAGGCGAGCCTTAGTATATCTTTATGTTTAAGATAAATAATGCTGGACTTCGGGTTTAGGCCTAGTTATTATGGGCTCTGACTAGCCCCTAGCCTGACCCTGCGCTTCCTGATCGTGACTATGACAACCTAGCACTGTACTGTACAGTAGTACAGTACAGTAGTGCAGTTCCGTTTTCACTGTCCGGATTTCCGAGAGCATAAAGCCTCGGCCGGACACTGTTTATCTGATTATCTGTTTGATCTTTAGCCTGTTTAGCCGGACAGTAGTATCTGTCTTTCTCGCAAGTTATGGCCCGCACCGGCTTTCCGGTGGTTCTGATGGCGCAGCGCCTTGCTGTTGCCATGTTCGGCTAGGTAGGACGTAGGAGGGGTTGAGCGCCCACTTGGGCGGTGGTGTATTCTCTCCACGGTATGGACTTTTGGCCTGGCGGTAAAGGCAGCGCGTATTGTGCATGCCTTTGCTGCGCAGGAGATCGGTAGGATGTAATGGATTTTTCCGCAGCAGTATCGTCGCAAGGAGAATTGATTTGTTTCGTGCGCCACTGGCCCCGGCGAGGTCGTTCCACGCGTGACTTATTTTGGCCACTCTCTCCGCTCACGACCTGTGGTTTTCATTCTGTTATTTCTTGTTCTACTGAGGCTTCTACAGGTCGTCTGGCCGCTGTGGGGTTCTTACACCGCCACCCTTGCTTGCTCGATCCTTTCGTTGTCTTTCTTCAATCATGGTTTCCACATCGAACAGAATGACACGCTCTCGTGTCCGTAGATTAGAAACTATTTTCGATGATGTGGGTGCGCAGCACTCTGCGACGCCACGAACGCCGCTGCTGCCGGCTCCGACCTCTGCAGTTGCAAGGGAGATTTTGGAAAAGTGCCAACAGCTTGCTCGTGACAGTTTTGACAGGAGGGTTGCAAAAATTGTTGCTACAAAGATTCTCGGCAACAAATCTGAGCGCTTCGCTGGGACAAAGGCAGACGCAGTAGACATTTTTTCACAACTGATGCATGAGCTTCGCGCACAGTTTTTACTGCAATCCCAGGCTTTTGCTCCCCTGTTTGACTTGGCTGACGTGACTGTTGAGGCCAGGCATGAGGCGAATGAACTGCTGCTTTCGGCATTGACTTTTCTGGCTCGGCCTGGCTCACCAGCACGCGATTGGGTAAACGATATTGGACACGAAGTGGGAACTGGTTCCGCGCGATCGAGAGGTCATCAGACCTGAGACAGGTCGTCATCGTCTCTTCGCCGGAAATTTCCGGCGAAATCACATCAACACATTGCATGCTGCCGAGCGGAGGGCAGCATGCATGCTTGGAAGGCAGGTTGCATGCTTGAGGCGTCTGGGTCTGACGTTCCTGGAGATGGCAAGCGTGCTGCCCTGGAGGTGGTACGCATGCTCCAGGAACGCTCAGAGCCCTTTGACTCTTTTGAGTCGCTGTTGGCGGTTCGCATCCCCAGCAGCAAAGATCCTGACCGTGGAATCCGTGAGTTCAATGGCCTGTTGCGGGACGTTCAGCGTTCCCGCAACTTGCCAGAGGACGCGGTGAAGCGGCAGTTTCTGAAAGCTCTCGGAAATTCGGCTCTGTATCGTGACTTGGCTAACTCTCTGGCTCGGGCTGACCAGCGGCAGGGGGTGTCTCTTCTGACTATCCAGGCTCGTGTGCGGGAGCAGTTCCGCCACGGCCTGAAAGTCTCTGACACCCCTGTTTCTGCTTTGTCATTCGGCGATGGCGCGTCTGACCTGGCTGCGGCGTTGTCCAGTCTGCAGAAGCAGCTGGAGCGCATGCAGCAGGACATTCGTGACCTAAAGCGGCAGAAGCGGGAAGGGGCACCGCCTGCGGGCAAGCACCTTACCCGCTCTGCTGCTAAGCATCATCGTGCTGGTGTTAAGCCACTTGGCACCGCTCCTCCTGTCTCATTTGACAAGAAGAGCGGTGCCTTCGTGCCTCACTGCAGAAATGCGGAGTGTGCACAAAGTGGTTTGAAACACTGGCATGCTGAATGCCCCAACGGCGGTCCTCAGTCTGCCCACTATTGTGGTGCAGTTGAGGACTATGAGACTGACTGCCTGGCTGTTCGTTTCCAGCGGTTCTATGACGCTGGGGATGAACATGCCTTCGAGTCGCTCTGCACTATGGAGGGCCGTCCCAGAGGTGTGTGAGCTGTCGGCACATTCTTTTGTGACGGCTGAGCCCACATCTCTGCGGCACTTTCAGGATGCGGCGGCTTCCGCCACAGTGCCTGACGGTGACGGCATGGCTCAGTTTGGTCTGGCCACGTTCCACTCGGGTGCACAGGGCTCGATTCCGCCACCGCCTGCGGTTCGGCATCCCTCTGCACTCGTGGCCGGTGGTGTGCCTGCGGCTCAGGACCCGCCGATGGTTATCCCTGACCCTCTTGGCTTGCCTGGCTCTGTCCCGTCGCTCCAGCTTGGCATCTCCGACTCTGCACCGGCTCCGATGTTTGCTGGCATGAGGATTGAGGCTTCTGGCATTGGCTCTGAAGTCTCTGACGATGACCACGGCTCTGACACTGGCTGTGACGGCGGGCAGCAATTGACTTTTGGCTCCTTCGGCACTCTTGGGCATGGCTCTGACTCTGACCTTCCTGACGGGGGGGCATCGCCAGTGGCCAGCCTGACTCCAGTGTGCCGTCCGCGGACTCCGCCGAGCTTTCTCCGATGTGCATTTATGACATCTTTCGATCTTTGTTGTGCTGCTCCTTACTGGCCAGCGCTACGGCGTCACTGGTTACCGTGGGCGGTGGTGACAGGGGCCTGGTTTGGCCTAAACAAGAATTTTGAAAAATATTATTCAAAATTTAGGTCAAAATTCAGCAAAAAAAAAATGTCAAGATTTTGAAAAATATAGGGGGTCCGTAGGAAAAATGTCCACCCCCGTCTGCAATTTTTAAAGTTGGACCCCCATCGATCGATATTTTTCGAAAATTTGTCGAAAAATCTGACAGAGTCGGTCGAGATGGTGCCGGCTGTCGATGTCGATGTCGCCGCCCTTCCTGTCGTTCAGATTTACAATATTCTTTGTCGTCAGTAAGACGCAGGATAGTTGCCTGGCAGACTACCTGCAAGCAGCTTTAATGCTCAGGTACAACACGAGAGTGTTGTAAACCCGAAACAATCTTGAGATATAGTTTCTGTCATATCAAATGCATAATGTTATTTGTTCTTTTTGTTGTGAATAATGCTCTCCGTTGTGAATAGATCTTGTTTAAACGAACATTTTGATATGTCGTTTGTTATCATAGGCGCAATTTTTCATAAATGGGAGCAATATTTGTAATGTGGCATTGGTTTTGCAAATACAATGCATTTTCCCTAACTTTTGACACACTTATCCTTTCCGGATAAAATTTGGTGTTGCCAACCTTGATAACATCTCACCGCGACATAACATCTCACCGCAACATAACCGCTCACCGCAACATAACATCTCATTGCGACATAACATCTCACCGCGACATAACATCTCACCGCATTATTTCATCTCGCACCGCATTACCACATCGCAGCGCCTCCGCGCCTCCGCGCCTGCGCGCCTCCGCACCGCCGCGCCTCCGCGCCTCCCTCAGCGGCTCTACGGCTCCGAAAAAAGAGGAAAATTTTCATCAAAATTTAGGCATCCTGAAAAAAAGGGCAAAAAAATATAGGTTCGGCCCCGAAAAATGAGTCAAAAAAATTTAGGCGATTATTAAAAAAATTCTTGTTTAGGCCAAGGCCTGGTTGAGCCCGGAGCCACCGTCCGTCGGTCTGCTGGAGATCTCTTTGCTTCGGTTCCGCCGCTTGGTTCTCTGGACATCCGTGATTGGCCGCCAGATGATGGGTTTCTTATGTCTTCTTCTTCAATGCCCAAACCGCCGTGGGATTCTACTTATTTTTGTTCTTCGTTGGTTTTGGAATCTTTGCAATCCCTTCTGTTACTTTGCTTTCTGCTACGGGTCCACCTTGCCCGCTTGGGTCTGGTGGTGCTCAATTTGTACCGGGCAGCTTACAATTCACTTCGGGATTCTTCTGTGCTTATATCCCGACCGCTGAACTCAGCCCTGCTGACCAGCCTCAAGGTGGCTGAGTTTCCTATCAATTATCCTGGCAGCTTGATTAGCTTTAGCCTCGTAGTGGGATGGCCGGGTCAAGACCCCGGCACCCAGCTAGCAGTGATCGGTTTCCACCGAAGTGAGTCGGTGTTTGTTTATTATTTCGTGGCTGTTTTATCCTGTACCTGCTTTGCTAGGCAGTCACACCCACGGGTGGTGTGCTGGACTTCGGGTTTAGGCCGAGTTATTATGGGCTCTGAGTAGCCCCTAGCCTGACCCTGCTTCCTGATCGTGACTGTGACAACCTAGCACTGTGCTGTACAATAGTACAATACAATAGTACAGTTCCGTTTTCACTGTCCGGGTTTCCGAGAGCATAAAGCCTCGGCCGGACACTGTTTATCTGATTATCTGTTTGATCTTTAGCCTGCTTAGCCGGACAGTAGTATCTGTCTTTCTCGCAAATAACACGGTGTTAAGGAACAGCAACACGCGTGTAGATATGTGCGGGTATGAGTGCAGACTTCGTACAGAAGATCCTGCTCTAGCACAACGCTAGCTCATATACCAGATGTCCCCCAACTCATAGTTGGCACCGCAATCGAGTTGTGAACCCAAGACATTGGTTGAACGACCAGTATCGGCTAAACGAATAATGCGTTTGCCACATGATACTGCGCATGCTTATTCAGAACATGCTAGAAGCAAAGATGCATACTTCTCCGAACCATTTCGGTTCTTCAAGATGGATCTTGCTTTGCCATCTCGAGTTCGACGTACGAACTCTCGATGACAGGTATCATTCAAGTCTTTCCTTGAATAAATGATAGATGATGTGACGTCTCATCTCGATGACATGTACAGTCATAGTCGACCGTACTGACGACTATCTGACGACTTTCTGACGACTGTCTGTCATAATAATATATGACATGATATGACATGACATGGTATGACATGTCTGACAGGTATGACACGTATGACATGTATGACACATGTGTCATCGATCATAACCCTGACAGATCTCCCCTCTTAAAAGAGTTGTGACCTCACAACGGGCATACCTTTGTATATGTCTTTGATGTCTTTGTTGTTGTTGCTTCTTGCTGGTACCAATCTTCTTACACCGATTTGAGGCGTCCCTCATGGTGTTTTTAGGATATTGGGGGGAACTGAGTCCACTTTAGTCCCTCTCCTTAGGCATTACCCTTACAGTTCTTAGGATGTAGCCCCCTTTGAATTGCGTATCGTATTGCAGAGTGACGATTCAAGGTTCAATGAATTGCGTTTCGTGATACATATTGACGCTGGATTACTGATTGATCCACACGTATCGTGCGTCAGAGTGACGATTCAAGGTATCCGAGGTATACGTTACGGATTATTTGCGCTAGCCGTCGACGCCTTTGCGAACGATGATCCCACGATTTAACAATTTATAATCGAACGATTCTCGGCCTTATATAGTGCACCCAACCCTTCCTCCCCTCCTGAAGCTACTTGGGAGGATCATAGGCGGCAACGGGGAGCCCGTGTTTGTTTCCGGAGTTATTTCACCGGGGGCTTGTTTTAATGCAAACAGAGTGGCCCTGCTTAACGGGATTGGACTTATAATCCTTTACCCGGTCTGCTCACTCTTGATAATTGGTCCAGTACGCACGCTTTGACGAACATCTATCGCGATGAGTGAGAGTGGATTCGCCACGTACTAATGTGAAATTTATTTAGTTATGTTTGTCAAGCACAACTTAGGATCACAACTCCGTCTACCTCAGTCGATGTTTCCGGTAGCTTCGGATGACTGGCCAAGAATCCGATGACAAACCACGGTTTTGGCAAAGGTAGCATTTAGCAGTTTTTATTTATCCACAGATATGATATCTCGCATGTGTGCGTATCTGTGCAAGGGTATGATTTTGTACAAGGCTCACTACACCTTTAGCAAGGAAGGATCGATTTCCCGCTTCTATGCAACATAATGATAAAACATTAAGAGCAAGGTATATGGATGATCGACAATATAATATATTATAAGAAGTAAGGGCATGAGGCTTAATATAATGTTTAGCCTTCATAGGCAGCTATAATGTCTGCTGCATTGGTCAGCTCTGTGGCTTTGACCCAGGTGTCATGCTCGGGGCCGTAGCCTGCATATCGCACTAAGTAGTACTTGACACCTCTGGTGATCTTATCTGAGATGATGTGTGATATCTCAAACAGTGGTTGCCCTTCTTCGGTGATCATCTGTGGCAGAGGCAAAGGTGCTTGGATCGAGTCGTTATACAGCTCTGATCTGGATACAGGTTGTACCGGATGAATACGGATATCGAGGTATCCGAAATCTAACTCGTATGCACGCCCATGGCTAAGCACTTTGGATATAGTGAACGGCCCAATATATGGCTGCTTGAAGTGTCTGCCTGCCTCTGTCAAACCAGTCCATTGAATAAACTCGGTCCGTAAAAGAACTTTTTGCCCAACTGCGTATTGCCGAGGCATGTGAGTTTTATTGAATCTGGCTTGGCTAATTTCTACTGCTCGGGAAATGTTGTCTACCGCGTTGGCATGCACAGCCGAGTACTGGCCAAAGTGATCTCGAATAGCTCTTTGTATTGGTACAGGAGCTTCTGGCGGAATGGTGATTACCAGATCATGAGGCGAAAGTGGCTGCGCCATCGAGTCGAGATAGAATGGTGAATAACCAGTTGATGCAGAACCTGTGTTGTTAATTGCAAACTCCACCAGAGGCAACTTGTCCTCCCCACGAATTGGCTGAAGTATCATTGCAACAACACCTGAGGATGAAAAATATGCTATCTAATCAGTTTATAAACCAGAGGATGGTGAAATCGAATCATGAATCAACAAATTGAAAAGTACCTGAGGATATCCTCAATGAAGGCATGGCTCCTCTCATTGGCTGCATTCGACTGTGGATGATGCGAAGACGTCATAGACAATCTCGTACCAGTAGATTTCCACAGTGTCTGCCAGAATGTAGAGGTGAATCTGGGGTCTCGATCTGAGATGATGTTCCTCGGAAGACCATGGAGCTTGAAAATATGCTGCATATATATCGCAGCAGTATGCTGAGCAGTCCAGGTCATGCTGAAGGGAATGAGATGACAGCGATGAGAGAATTGGCACATTACCACAAATATACTATCGTGCCATTAGTGGTGATAGGCAGGTCAGTAATCCAGTCAAGAGATACATCTAGCCATTTTGTCTTAGGCACACAATATCGTATATGCGATTGACCATAAGGTTTGTGTCGCCTAGTTTTCTGGCGTTGACAAACGGGGCACTCCCGAATGTACTGGATGGCTGCCGTTGTCATTCCTGGCCAATAATATCGGCTACGCGCAGTAGATGAAGCATGCGATTTTTGCCTACATGACCAGAAATAGTGGCTGAGTGGCACTCATGAAGGAGAATGTGGCGAAGCTGTGTGATCTCACCGTCATCTGTGGGGACTTTAGCTGTGGTGGAATGTACAGCTGTCTGCCATATATGGTCTTACGATAGATCAACCCCTGAATGAGCTCGAAGCTGTAGCTGCTGACTGACTGTGATGAAGTCGATGATGTCAGCTTAGCCAAACCCTACAAAATAAGGAACATTCCAAGGGCTTGGACCGTCGGCTTGGAACCCCGTAGGACCCGATAGGACAGGTGTGTGTTTGAGAGGCGTTGGCGTTAACACTGGGAATTCCAAGGGCTTGGACAGCAAATGTCCAGGTCCAAGCCCCGTCCAAGCCGCGGTCCAAGGGCTTGGACCTGGACATTTGCTTTCTTGGCCACTGATCTCTTGTGAGGGTTGCCAAATTGGCTGAGGAATATCCTTCTGATTCCTACATATGTGGCATCTGGCTGATTAGCCACAACCTGGAAATAGTGTCGATCATTGGTCTGGATGAGGGTTAGAAAGACTGTGATAAAATCCTTATCTGGCACTCCTGGATACGTGAACTGAAAATGCCGGTCCACCGTGTCCAACCAAACTTCTGCGTCCTGTCTAGATTTGAATTCCCTAGGTGGTGTCATCTTCACCTTTGGAACCAAACTGGGTGGATCTGGTGTTGGAGCTGGCATTGGGTCGTCATCAGGGTCTGTAAAGACTAGTGGAGGATTTTATGTGGAATATTCCTCATCTGGTTCCTGAGGTTCGTTTTCAGGATCCCTATATCTGCTCCGTATCGGGCTTCATTCGACTGATGTTGTCGAAGTATCCTATCTGGTCGAATCTGGTCTGGGTGTTGTCGTACCAGTGAGTCATTTTGGGATCTTGAATCGACTGAATGTAGCGTAGGAACCTAATATGTCAAAGAACCATGTTGATGGGTCTGCATTGATGGTTGGGATATCTGTATCTTCTGTTTCTGCCATCTAAAAAAAACACAACACAACACAACACAAAAATGCCTTCAACTAACTGAGTGTGTGTGTTGGTATATATATAGTATATATATACACTTGAACAACTAATCTCCTAAGTATACCTAAATATTCCTAAGAATCTCCTAAAAATCTCCTAAAAATCTCCTAAACATGTCATATGAACACATACTTAAGTATAAACTCGTACTGTATGTTAACATTGGGTTCTCCTAAAGTTGGGTAATTAGTGATTGGACGAGAGTATATATAAACTTGGTATAATTCAAAAGTTAGGAACATGACACAATATAAACCGATGTCACATTTAAATACGCAGCTTTGTTATTGGTCCAATGTTTAGGAAACCCTAGGCATCGTGCTTTGCTATTGGCTAGATGTTTAGGAAAACCTAATATGCTGCTATTTTATTGGCCCGATGTTTAGGAAACCCCAGGTATTGTGCTTTGCTATTGGCTAGAAGTTCATGAAAACCTAATATGGCGCTATTTTATTGGTTCAATGTTTAGGAAACCGTAGACACTGTGCTTTGCTATTGGCTAGATGTGTAGGGAAACCTAATATGCAGCTATGTTATTGGCCCAATGTTTAGGAAACCCTAGGCACTGTGCTTTGCTATTGGCTAGATGTTTAGGGAAACCTAACGTGCTGCTATTTTATTGGTCCAATGTTTAGGAAACCCTAGGATATTGTGCTTTGCTATTGGCTAGATGTGTAGGGAAACCTAATATGCAGCTATTTTATTGGTCCAATGTTGGGGAAACCCTAGGCGCAGTGTATTACAATTGGCTAGATGTTTAGGGAAGCCATTGGTCCATAAATACAGTATGAGAAAGTCATACACAGGTCCACGCCGCATACAAGTATGAGGCTATTGTTCAGCAGTTCAGCCATGGTTCAGCCAATCAATGCTCTCTAGCTGGGTCAGGCGATGCTGGAAGCCGATGCACGACACGCGTGCCGCGCTTGGTAAAGTGAATCGGGTGGTCTCATTAGTAACAGCCCGTGCGTACTTGATGAAATAGGTGCATGACGTGGTAGTGTGTACTGCCAGGGAGATCTTGAAACATGGCCTTGGAGAGGATGGCGGCACATGGTACGATGAGCTCTACACAATCCTTCTTGTCCACCACTGTTACCCCTTGCTTTGTACGGTACTCGTCCTGGATCTCTCTGTACGCAACGACCCGTGCCAGGCGACACACCACCTGCTGTGTTGCAGAGTTTGTCACAAGGTAATACGCGAGGATTTGTGCGTAAGGGTAGCCTGGTGGTAGACCTAGCTCGCCAAAACCACTAACGGTACCAGTGAGGGAGACATTGTAAGAGATTCGCTTGGTGGCTCGCATGTACTGGGAAGAATGCACCACCTCCGTGTTGAGGGACATCCTGAGGTACACCGTGATGTCACATTCCCCAGGCGATGCCTGCGCACAACTTGCCAACAGGCGATCAAGTTGCAGCCGCAGGTTGCATGGGAGAGTAGTGGACAATAGTTTCCTCCCTGTGCCCAGAAAATAACAGGGCGCCTCGACCAATTTTGCCGCTGGATCCGTGGCAGCTCTAACGGTGGGTTTGGGAAACAACTTCTCCGCCAAGACATCCATGCTGCGCATATTCGGGTTTCTGAAGCGGTAGTCCTGTAGGGCATCTTCGTCACAAATAGCGTTCACGATAGCCTCCACTGGATGTTTTTTCACATGGGAACCCTTAACCACTCCCTTCAGACGCTGAATGGCCCGCTCCACCCACAACTCCATGGCTGCACCGACCTCGCCCAAATAGTGTTCTTGCCGAAACAGATACACCACTGCCAGCCTCATGTTGTATGTGAGCAGTTTCAATATACCTGTGTTTTCCATGATGTTTGCATGCGCTCGGAGGTGATCGCGTGCTGCCGCTCTAGCTCCTTCCACCTCGGCAGTACTCCACCCCGCGTGAGTTCCCGAAGCTCGCACATAGTGAAGCACAGCTCTGCGCAGCTGCTGCCAAGCGTCCTCCATCACCATATTCCACTTGGCGAGTTGATCACCAATCACCAGAGGGCTGTAGTAGATGATCCAGTTCAGCACGTCCTCCATTGTGTACATGCCTGTCACACAACCAACCATCCAACTGGGTGATGTAGTATGTCCCATTATACACACTACAGGTCTCCGAGGCGTGGCACTCATGGCAACGTCAACTAATGCAGGTTTGCGATGTGCGTAGCGCACATCCCTGACAAGCCTACTTAACTCACCGAAATATTGCACAATGTCGTTGTACTTGCGGATGACGTCGTGTGGAGGCTTCACGAGCTTCGCCCGGGCTTGCATTTCGTCCAGAATCGTCTTGGGCAAACTGAAGGTCGCGTCGGGTACCCCTGGCACTTTGCCCAATAATAGCTTCCAGAATCTCTTCCCAAGCCCGTTGAACACGCAGTGCCCGAAGGGGACTGCGTATTGAAGCATGGGATCGAAGTACGGGATCAACTCGAGCGCACCGCGCCCATGCCGTCCAGTCATTTTCGGGGCTTCCCCTCCCTCGGTTCTAGATACCAACCCAGCATGCCCGTCTTTAGAAAGCATGAGGAGCTCTTCGTCCGCATACACCTCGGATTTCCCCTGCACGGTTGTCATTGTTAGCTTCACCGGCTTGGCATACCCCTTGAAATACATTCCCTTCCCGCCGGGACCGCTCGTCCCTTCGAACAGACTGTAGGCATCAGCCCGGTAGCTACCAACTCCCATAAACCGCCCCATTGTGATCCGCATCACCGAATCCGCGTGCACCATTCCCAAGAATACTTTAAGTTTGTAAGTTCTCTCCAGGAAACTGTCGTACACCTCAAACCCGTGCATTAGGCGTAGCAACTCGGCTTCAAATAGTGCCCATATCACCAGGGGATTCTTCTCCTTTTGCCGGGGGCCGCGTGTAACCCACAGCACCCGATGCCACATATCACGTTGACGAAACTGCAACCATCCATTGCGACACCCATCCCACATTGCGTTCATCCACCGTACGCCATTGGTATTCATTTACAAAACAGCATTCGCATCACAGCAGGCCCTTCATTTCCAAAGCGTACCAAGATGTGCAGATCCTCGCACTTTATCACGCCAGCACCCATGGAATATGACCTGGTCACAAAGAAAGCAGTTGTTATACTATATACAGAAAAAAGAATACACACATCCATTCAGGTCGCAGCATCCGTGCTGCCACAAATACAACGAAAGCTGGGAAATCGAGGGTGATGGCGTCCCCATCGCACCCGATGTCCGAGTTCCACAGTTGGGCATCATCCGCGCCGGGAGAGAGGATCATCGAGCGGTACTCCGCGTATTCCCGCACACCAGGATCGCCCCCCTCTGGAGGCGGCTCTACAGGTGTACTCGCTGACGGCGAAAGCAAGGCACCTCCGACGGCCTGATCAATACGTTCGGCCAGCGCTGCCGTCCAGAAGTCAAGTCCTGTTCGAGCATCCCGCCGGGCCCGTTGCTTGCAAAACTCCGGGTTACGCATCCAACGTTTTATAGTACGCTGCGGCGCGAAGTAGTAAAACCAATCCCGTGGACGGAGCTCATCTCGACCATCGCTGGTACGTATGACCTCGAACCGTTTCTCCTTACACGTGCGCACCGGCGCGCCGTCGGAGTTGGTTTCCAGTATTGTGTCACAGGTCTGGTTCTTGTCCCATGAGCTTCGGTCGTCGCCAGGGGGGTAATGTCGGCACCAATTCACGCATACATGCACGGCGTGGTCCATGTGTGACCCGGTCTTCAGAAACTTCCTCATTCTATATAGACTTGACGGAAGATTGCACTTTCCAGGCCCCCCACATGAGCATGATCAAAACCTTCAAAAACCTGTCGAATGCAGGCCTCGACCAATGTTGCGCCCTTCGCAGCTCCATGAAGTAGCAAACCGCCTCGCCCACCGTCAAGTGGTCGGCGTCGGTATCCCCACGAATAACGGGTCGCCTGGCGCCATATCTGTGTCCCACTCCTCCTGGTCAGGTACGACGTCGTTCACGTCCGATTTCGTAGGCAGGAATTCCTCCAGGTTCGAGCCGGCCTCGTTCCACAGATCTTCTTCCTCGCAGTTGTGCTGGCTAAATATCTACATCCCATGGCAAGTAAATCCAGCCAACAAGCCAGACCGTCGTCAGTATTTTGGAGAGAGTCTGCTAGAAATGTGGCAATCCATGACAAACAAAGATACCAACCCGCGCAAAGGAAACAAGAGAGCGCTAGGAGATTTCGATGGGTGACGTGGCAAATACCTGCAGATATGTGCTTTTCGTGACATCCGCCTCCGGCTCAGGGGCGTCCGCCGCTGCAGCAAGCAATTTCTGCACATCGTCATCCTCCTCATCTGCGTCCAGATAGTCCAGTGTAGACACGGGGTCACCTTGCACCACACCCTCGTCGAGTTGAATCTTCACCTCGGAAGGGACTCCATGTACACCGTGCATGCCGCTGTCCGGGAAAGTCATGCTTGTGAACACGGATGGTTCAACATCGTGTAGGGTAGGTCCTGGTGATGGTAGGGAAGTCACACGATACCTCGTGTCCATGCGTCCCCCATGGTCCGTAAGCCATGCATCGATTATTCCCAGAAGGTTCTTTTCGGCAGCCGAGGGAGGGCCTCGACATGCTTCTACGAGTTTCAGCTGCGCGCGCATTGTGCGTCGTATGCTGGTGCGAGTGCTTGCGGATCGCTGCACCATTTGTCCCACCTCCTCCTCCGTGAACGACACCGCTGTCCAGTTAAACCAGTCCTTCTGTCCTGCGCACATGCCACAGTTATACCCAATTCCGGGACGATTTACATGCATTCGTTATAGACAGCTTGTGCATGTTCGGCGTGCCATCAGCAGGTTACTTCATCACTGCAATTGTCATCAGAAGGCGCACCACCTATGCGACGATCATTTCGCAAGGAACAGCGGGTTGTGAAATGGAAGTAAGCGTGCTTCTTCCGCCCTGGCATCTCCTTGCATCACCTGGGTACATCTGTATCAGAAAAGGATCGAGTTCGGGTTTTGTACTTGCTAATCACACTGCTCAACCGAATGCTTGTTGATTCCGCCAGGAGTAAACCTAGCAGGCTGCCAACTCGCTATCGCATGGACGGCACCTCCCGGTGCACTACAGATCAAAACAACCTGAAATGAAATTGTTATTAACGTGCTTGTTTCCGCCAGGGGTAAACCCAGCAGACTGCCAACTCCATATCGCATGGACGGCACCTCCCGGTGTACTAGAGATCAAACCAACAGAAATGAAATTGTTATTAACGTTCTTCTTTCCGCCAGGAGTAAACCCAGCAGGCTGCCAACTCCATATCGCATGGAAGGCACCTCCCGGTGTACTATAGATCAAACCAACCAGAAATGAAATTGTTATGAACGTTCTTTTTTCCGCCAGGAGTAAACCCAGCAGGCTGCCAACTCCATATCGCATGGAAGGCACATCGCGGCGTGCTACACGTCAAAACAAACAACCACCCAATGTTGCGTCAGCGTACATCACAAATAAACAAACTGATATCTGGCGTCTTTCCAAACTTGCTCTAGTTTCTACGGCGCTTGTTGTCCTCCCATGCGGGTGCTGCCGTCGGGTGCCGCCGTCCAGAAATTACGAGTGCGCAACGCTGGAATCCGGTCTGCGCCGAAATTACCACGGCACTCTGCCAGGGTCAAGGTGCGCTCTACGCCGGCCTCGTCCTTCCACCCAACCTCGTAGTTTCGTTTCACCCGGACTGCGGGCACGATTTTCAGATTCATCTCCACCAGCTGCTCCCACGTCCAGGACTCCACCGTAAAGTCACCGTGGAAAATGCTGTAGTCAAACCTAGCCAGTGGTTCCACCGTGCCATCCACATTTCCATCGTCCGCTGCCACTAGGTGGCATCGCATGATCTCCGGATGTCCCATCGTGCGCCAAGGAGATGCATCGCCGATGGTCTCGTGCTCAAACACCGTTTCTCCCACATAGGCATCTACGTCTCGTTCGGTACCGTCCTTATCCTTCACCACGCCCCCGTACCAATCGCCGAACGTGATATGCGAATCAGATTGGAACTCTTCGATTGCATTCTCGGTCCAAGCTGTTACCGCCGCCTTACGTTTCGCCGCCGCGGTCATCGAGGCTCTCTTCGTTAGTAAGCCCCTTCCGTATGCGAGCACCTGTCGCATGTCATCATCGCCCGCGTCATCATCGTCCGCGTCATCATCGTCGTCGACATCCGCCATGCTTCGCACCGCTCGTGTTGCACGGGGTGCGCGCTGTGCGGCAGCCGCGGGAGCTTGCCGTGTAGCCTGGTTAATCGATTTGAAAGCCGCCTTCAAAACGGATCCTTTTTTGCCTATTTTTTTCAGGTCCTTAGTCCACCGCTCCCGCAACTCCGTCTCGACCTCCCCCCGCCACCCCGTCGTCCCGTGTTGCGTACTGAGAAGTTCAAAACCAGGCATGTGTACCTTCTCGAAGACGGCCTTCGCCGTCATGCAAACCTTTCTC
>LGRX02021456.1:0-10202 GCA_001247695.2 Cymbomonas tetramitiformis
GGCCGCTCGCACAAGGCGCCACCACCACGAGCCCTCAACCTGGGCAGGGCCGCTCGCACAAGGCCCCACCTTTTGTTGCCTTTACCCCCGCAGTCCCCATACACTCACACTATTCATCGATGACATTCAAAATCGTGCATCCTCTGCACAGCATGCGCCGTGACTGGTGGGAGCAAATGGAGAAACCCTGAAATCGTCGGGAGCAAGGGGAAATCTGGAGCAACAGGACTGGAAGGGGGTTGATAGACAGTACGAGAGGAGCGTCTAGCGGAGAACGAAAAAGAGGCGATGAGGCAAGCTCGGTCACACCTCCAAGAAATCCGTCGAGAACGTCCTTTAATGCCACCTCATCATCTGTGTGGTCGAAAACGACGGACATGGCGGCTATTGTAGGGCCCCTGCGTGCAAGCAAGGGTCCGGAAACGTTCACAGGAAAGCAATATGGAGGGAGGTCAGGCAAAGCTGCGAGGATTTGATATTCCATGTACAAGGGAATGTAGGTCAGGGGGGAAGGGGGGTGGCAGCAGGGGAAAGGGAGTATGGGACGCCCTGCATGCAGATAGGCAGAGCCAGACCCCGAAATGTACTGTATGGGGAAGGGAGGCCTTTGGGGGGAGCGGGCACAGGGCTGGCTGCCCAGATCTTCCAGTCAAGCCTCTTGATGGCAAAGCACAAACAAAGGCACCGAAGGCGGGGTAGGGGGGATATGACGTGGCAAAGAGGCGCACCACAGGAGAGCAAAGAGATCCTGGTCATACTGCAACCCACCATCACTGCAAAGTAGCAGCCCTCCATCATTGGCCACCTTCCGCATCACGTCCTGCACCAGCATACCCCACCCCTTCCACCACGTTTGCGCCCTGCATTTTCCACCACACGCGCGCCTTTCCTTCTGAGCCGTCGCTTCCGGGGAGCCAGGCGACGCAAGGGAGCCACGTGCACTGCGAGACCGCTCCGCCCTCCTCAGCATCCCGCCGGAATTTGTGGCAATGCATCGTTGCCCCGCCGGGCAGGCGAGGGTTGCGCGACAGAGGCGCGTGTGTTGAAGGCACCCACCGACCAGTCACTGGCGGACACACTATCCCCTTCTTTCAGCTTGATCTCGTCTTTAGCAATGGTCTCGTAGATGTCCGTGAGAACCTGCACCGCGCTCAATCTCAAAGGTCATTCACAAAAAGGTGGTGGCTGTCTGAGGAAATGCAGCGTAAGCAAGCCTGGAGGATCGCTGCAGGAGGCGCGGATTGCATATGGAATTTTTGGAATCAGCCCAATTACAGTGAGAGCTTGTGCAGACCGCCGACATGCGGGTGAAGAGTCCCTCATACACCTCTGTGCCAGAATTGAAGGGAACCCCCGCCATTGAACGGTTAGAGTGCCCCCAACCCTTTAGCTCTGGCACATATTGCCCAGATCAAACGTTGGGCAGATGGCAGGTAGAGCCCCGAACTCAGAACCAAGCCATCACCCCTAGAGGTATGTAGTGAACTCAGAACCACGCCATCACCCCTAGAGGTATGTAGTGAACTCAGAACCAAGCCATCACCCCTAGAGGTATGTAGTGAACTCAGAACCAAGCCATCACCCCTAGAAGCAGGCAGCACAACAGCATCAATCCATAAGGGACCTTTTGGGGGAAAGCTCGGCACAGTGTCCTAAACATGTCCCAAGACTGAGCAGAGCTCCGCCAATAGACAGCGTGAGGATGCGAGCGCAGACAAGCACGCCTTCAGAGGCAGGTCGCACCTGACGATCCCAGTTCTGGCCACCGTTGGTGCCGCGGTTGTTGGAGACGAACTGGTCGAGAGTCATCTTCTTCTTCACCTGCTTGTTGTGCAGGTCTGTGTTGAGCATGATGATGGAGTATGACAACACGTACACCGAGTCAGAATCTGCCGGCTCCGCGTTTGACTGCCGGTCAAACCCATCACACAGCCACCCTCGTCCCGGAAGTGTTAAGCATCCACTGCCAATACAGGCCCACATACCGAAGGGCATGAGGCACGCCAACCAAAACAAGCCCATCACCATTCCACAGCATGAGAGAAGTATGCAGGAACACTGCCGTCGTGACTAGATACCACACACAGTTCCTGGTAAGCCGTTAGGGCAAGCCCAGGTTGTCTTAGACTTGCAGCTTCGGCGTCGAGTGGCTTGGGAAACACCCAAACAGCACTGACACGTGGGAAGCATGACTGGACTATCCTTCGGGCTCTTCGCAAGTGGCCGCCGCACTGCAGTGGGCACTACTTACCACTGCAGTAGGCACCATTTTGACACTTGCCATATGTCATCACGAAATGTCAAAAAGGAACTTCACTCGCAGACACACACTACTTATCTCGCATCTTCGTATCATACCGCAGCTGCACGTTCAGGGCGAGGGAGGGGAGGGGGGACATGGGATAGCTGGCCCACCGGATTCTCTCCCTTCTGGCCATTGTGCTGGTAGTAGCAAGCAGAAAAATACTCGAGGATGCGGCTGATCTTCTGTGCCTCGCCTGGCAGCCGGAAACCGTCGAGGAACATGCGCAGCGATCCATCAATGGTCATGTCCTGCTCCCATTCCCCTCCCAGCCGCGTCACCCACGCACACCCGCATCCTGCAGCCTTATGTTCCTGGCTGCAGCTGCCACCACAGGCCGAAGCCTCACTCATCAAAGTGTGATAACAGCTGTAACAGTACTGCACGCTCCGCGCATACAATGCAAGTTGTGTGGCCAACAGCCTGTAGAGCGCTCTAGCGCATGCACGGAGGCGGCTGGATCCTCTGCCCCTTAGAGAACCCTAGGTCAGACACCTGAAAGCAGGCTTCCTTGCGCCAAAGAATATGTCCTCAGCCTGTTGTGTTGCTGGGCACCAGCTCTGGACCACCTGGGCAAGGGAATCGCGGGTGGCTTACCACAAAGTCGAAGGACTTCGTGTACTCATCCAAAACCTCGATCTTGAAGTCCTTTGCCTGAGATCATGGTTGGATTGAGCAGTTAGGGAAGGGTACAATGGCTATGAGACCTCATGAATCTCAGAGACTATTAAAACTGAATGGAGTAGCTTCTCTATGTGGGTGCGGGGTGAGCTGAAGCCCACACCAGGGCTATGGAGCGTCCAGTTGAGGCATAACTTCTCCAATAATTCTTCGGATAACCTTAAAGTTTCAATTTTATAGTCTAGCAGAACACTTCACAGCAGAGTTTATTTGAACTGCATGGATCTGTCACGCCATCAGAAACAAGTTTTGCACGTGCAGTCGTTGTTACACACAGTTCACGCACTGCCCCCAAACTGTTCTAGTATCAGGTTGATGTGCTCACTGCCCCTGTCCCCTGCGCACTTCAAAGCAGAGAGGGAAGAAAAGGGCCATACGTCGCCAAGATATTCTCCGACAATTGTTTTGTCCAACCCGGGGGACTTCTTGTAGAACAGTGCTACAGCTTTTGCATCCAAAGGTGTCGGTAACATCTTGATCGTCTGCAAGCCCACACTTATCCGCAAGTCAACAGCCTCGAAGGAAAACGATTCCTGCCCATGCTTCTGTGTGTTCAAGAACCAAAAATTAAACCAGGCAACAGCATCACTCTTAATCTCACTTTGAACGAGAGTCTTGGCCTAAACCCTATCTCCAGAATCCCACTTGCGAGGAGTACCTGCAGGTACTCAATTCCCTTTTTGTAGTCTCTGTTGTAGTGCTCGATGCCGGCTTGCAGCCGTTGTTTATAAAACTTCCGTTGTCTGAGCCATTTCGTTCTGTGGACCGAGCACAAAGACAAACAGGGAAGCTCTTCGAACTCTGGCAAGTGGCTAAAGATGGGGAGTCGGGGCGTGTTTTATGTTTAGCGCATAGTATGGAATCGACTGCACTCATCCGCATATCCATACAGAACAAGGGGAAGGACAGGGGCAGCAAACTAAATGTAAAGTTTCACATACCCTTCCGCACAGTTCTAGGTTGCGTACTGGGCAGAACAACCACGTTCCTAGTGCAGGGGCCTCACCTATATTCCATGCTACCCTCAATATCCAGCTGGTCATCCCAGAAATCCACATACTCCGTAGCATCTTTGAGTTGCTCCAGCACTGATAATCACACTCAGAAAAACGAGAGTAAAATAATACGGGAGGCTTCTTTGCAGGTTTTGTAATTCTCTTAGGATCTGCTTGGGCTCGAAACAGGCTTCTCCGTGCTGCAGAGATGCACGTCTGAAAGTTTGAACAAGATGAGAATGACAAGTGCGGAGAAACTACTATGCAAGCGCGCAGCGGCTATGAGAGCCTGGACAACATTTTCTCTTCTCGACTTATTCCTTGACGACTGTCAAAAAGCTCTCCGTAACTTACAAAGCTTTCCGCAGCTGTAGAGTTTAAGAGTCTGCGCCCATGGACGAGAAGCTCTTCAGAGTCTCACCTGGGGGGGGCTGTTCATTTTCCGACCGATCCGCAATGCCGCACACGATTGCAAGGAGGCCTTCCAAGGACAGCAAATGAACTGCCGAGAGTGGACAGTTGACCGGGAAAGCGTTCTTTGATAACAGACTGCAAATATCTTCGAATACGTTACTGCACTCCAAGCTGTAACAACACAAACAACTCTTCAAGTTATGTATGTGCTGCAGCAACCTGGCTCACCGACCTCGCTCAAAGGCTACGACTGGAAAAAACGGAAATGAACACAGCACGCAAAACCAGATAGGTCCATCCACACTTGAAACTTAAAAGACACATATTAGCCTGCTGAAGGCTGATATAGCTTTCAAGTGAGTTGACTGCTCAGATCTGTGGGCGAAAGTCCTGGGTCACAGCATCACGAACATATCGAAGAGGGGGCGAGGGGTTTTGGCAATATTGGTCAGAGTAACCTGCAGCCTGACATCCAGTGACTTGCGAGCAAGAGAGACAGGTCACCTGCAGTCGTAATTCGTGTACATGTCCACCATAAAAGTAGGCTGACGGCACAGATCAACCAAGCACTCTAGGGCAATTCGTTGCTGCTCATACTGCACACTACGGCCGTCTCCAAGGTGCAAAAGCACCCCTCTTACGAAAGCTTCAATCTGCGAACATTGCAAGTTACATCTCTTGTCAACTGATATCGAAGAACACTAAACACAGAAGCTCGCATAAAGCCTGCACCAGCTTACCTGGTGCTTGAGGCTACGGCGCAGGTTGAGGTAAAGGCTGAAGAAAACTGCACAAAGGTAGGACAATACAGACAAGTTCGACGAGGTCCCAGCCTGTCAACCGCATCCGCACAAGAACTTACTATTTGCAAGGAAAACTTACACTTTGGATTCCCTTCACATTGATATCTTAACACGTAAAGGACTATCCCAAGATCTAAGCTTCGGCGAGAAAGATCAGGTAATACTTCCCTCGATGTCACTTTCTCACCTCTCGAAATCCAGTACGAGTTGTACTCAAGTGGTCAGTTACTTGAAAAAGTTGGATGACTGCTCTCTGACTGTTTCTCAAGTGCTTTGTTGACCGATTTGAGATCGGACCTGAAGTAGGTTTCGTACGAGGTCATCACGGACGAGCAATAACAGTTGAGGATGGGCTGCAAACGACTGGGCTCCTTCTTCCAATGCACCTGTACACAAACAGTGCAACGTGCACGCTCTCGGAGGGCTCAAGCTGGCGCCACGAAGAATCGAGCAAGGCTGGTGCGGAAACGCGATCTGAGGAAACCGCAGGACGGAAGGTATTAAGACAGGAATTTAATCATCGTTGCTTTTCGGTACAGGAACCGTATAGGAGGTTGAAATTCAAGGGAGGAAGCAACAGAAGACTCACTGTTAATCAAAGCCAAGGCGAACACACATAGATCTTCAGCGTCACGGCTGTCGTCAACTCCGACGAGGGACACCAAGAACTGAAATACCTGCGCAGGATACACACGCACATACAAAAGTTATTTGCTAAAACCATGAACAAACTTTTGTTTTCCTTTGGTCTCACTTAAAACAAAGTCTGGTCTACAACGAGAGTAACGACAAACACGAGACAAAATAGCCGACGTTGAGAAAGATACAGGCTCAGTTGTTCAGTTGCACTCTCCTGAATTCAGTCCTTAAAAGAGGAAAAGTACAAGCGAAAAGGGGGATGAACGGACTTTGAATGGACGCACTCCTAGACAGAGAACTCAGAGGCCCAAACCGAAACTTCCACATATGCTTAAACAAAGAGCATTGCTGTGAGAGAGCAAACTGCACAAAATAGAAAAGTTTTGTAGTTTCTATTAGCCTGAAGTGGTCTATCAGCAACGGCTCTTGGGATTGCCAGGTGCGATCTCAGTCGATAAACTTCATATGCGTGTACCCGACTGCAAGAACGAAGATCACAACTCACAGGCACTATTAGCCACCGCACCTCGAGTACACAGGGCAAACCGTAAGGGGGACCAATAACCACGGGCTCAAGCTCCGCGTGTTCAGCGCTGGTGCCGTCTTTAACGGAATTGCTTGCTGACTCGACTGGGGTCGTCTGATTTTCAGCGACGGTTCCACCGTTGGAAATGAAGGAACTTCTCGGAGTTGGAGGCAATGACATGTCGAGAGGGACTTGAGGCATGTCCGCAAGCCTGTCCCCCAAAAAGGAGAGGAAATAGTGTACGTAAAACGATGAGGGATGTTAAGCCGTTAGGTGTTGGCGAAGTGCACTTGAAAAAGGATTGACAAGCAAAGATAGCTCAGTCCAGGCTCGATTGGCACACAGAAACAAAAAAATAAGGGCCAATCAGACACTCAGAAATCGAGTTGCTGGTACGGTCCGCAACTTGACAAACGCGCTCAGAGCTCTCGGGCATCCAAGGGCAGTCGGCCAGAGGTCACTGGCACCAACTCACCTATGGAATATCAAGCGCACCATCTGCTCCATGGTTTGACGGGCCATTTGTTGTAGAAGCTCTGCGATGAACAAGCTGGCACGATCAGTTCACGATGACAGACAGCGCCAGCTTCCTCAAGAGTATACGCGATCTTGGGCACTAGAAATAGGAGTGTAATGTGTTTTCATAAGAAATGGAGTGACTAAAAAGGAGAGAAAGAGCTAAGACCGCAACGTATGAGAATGTGTACTTTGCCCACAACATCACACAATTCAACGGCAGCGCTTTTCAAAACCTTACTTTGCTCACGGGAGGTTGAGAACCACACATTGTCTAAACCGCACGAAACGACCGTTAAGAGGGATCTTCTCCTTAGCCAACAGAGCGAAACTAAAGATTCGCCCTGTAGCACTCGCCTGAAGTATTCGCAGCGTCCTTGGTTGGGCACACCCAAGCGTTACAAGATAAAAGGTGTTGTGAACTTAGTGTCATAGGGAGGCATAGAAAACGTAGAGTTGGGCAGCCGCGGTTCAACACACCTCCTTCTTTACCGGACTGATGGCCGATGCGGAAGCAGGCCTGCACTATGCTGCAGACGTCATCGTCTGAAAGTAGAGACCCCGCCGGGCAACGTAAGCATGCCAGAAGCGCTTGCAGGATGCGCGCCAGGACCACCTCGTCCGCGTCCGGATCCGTCGCTTCGAAGCGGCAGTGCGTCACAGCGTCGACGATCGCGTGCATCGCCTCGGCCGCGCCTTGCGCCCGCGAGTCAAAGAAGCTCTGAGAAAGGATGCGGTGCACTGTAGAGAGCGCCATTCTGCGAATGCCCCGCGCGACGGGCGGATACCTCCGTAAGTGATCAGTGTATAAGAGGATCGGCTGAAACACAGTTACCGCTGGTCACGGGTTCAAATATTAGCTAAAGGTCCGTCAGGAAACCCTGCTGTTCAACCGTGTTCGCGGAGATAATCAAAAGACAAGCCGACTGCAGGGGGATACTACCTGAATAGTGAATCTTCGGTTTAACCTTGGTTTTATTTCTGGTTGCCTTTCGGTTCACACGAAAAAGAAGCTAGACAAACCTAGAGCGACGACACTGTAGCTGGATTCGATTCTATATCTCATTGATCGTGTGAAGGGGAAATTGAGTCTTCAGGTTCATTCGGCGAGGGCATAGCAAGCCGCGGAGATCCTCTCTTCTTACGACCTATAGCGGGAGAGAGACTGATGGTCCAACCGAATATGAAGAGTTGTAGACATAGTGCGTGGGTAGCTGCGCACAGACCGTGTGGCAGGCTCGCCTCGGCATGTTGCTATCGAACACTACTACGGAGCACCATTGTGAGGTGACTCAGCAGATATTGAGAACGCCAACGATCAACTGGGCGCGGGACAACACGCACACAGAACAAGTGGACGCTTTCACATCGAACGGCGTGGAGTCGGACAAGATGACGGCAGCTTTCAAGGAGGACTCCTCCGCTTCGGAACCTCACTCTTCCCGACAAGTGCAAAAAAACAAGATAAACTAGTTACGGTAGATGCTTGCTTCAAGCACAGACGTATGATTGAGGCACGCGTGCAGACTTCCCACGTTCTTTGGGAGTTTTGAAGGTCCAGAAAACTAGTACAATAGGGTTTAGGTGCGCACAGACTTAACTTTGACAGGTAAGATGGTGAAACTCTTGGGGAATTTGGCACGAGAGTAGGTGTGCTCTACCAGCTCGAGCTGCTGCACACAAGTATGACGCAAGAGAAACGCTCGGCGCAATTTGAACCACAGCGAGAACGCACGTACTTGGGCGAAAGGCATCTCACCCGGTAATTGGTCCACTTGTTTCTACAGAGCTTATGACTTCCAAAAAAGGTGCAAGATATGTGAATGGATCTCTTGATGTCCACTGCCTCCAGGAAAATATTTTCCTTCTTAGGTTTTTGAAATCCTCCAGAAGGGGATCCTCGGGAAGATCATCCTCATATCCATAACCGGGAACAAGAGCCCATTTAGAATTCTGACGCATAATAGATATGAGAGCTTGTATTTCGGCACAGAGCATAGCAGCTTTGCGTTGGGCCCGGGCTCTGTCGCCCGGCGAGTCCATGTCGTCAACGGACATGGTAAAGTTCAAAAGTGAACGCTGAACAGCTGGAAGGCAAAAAAATACGAGCTCTACTTAGAAAGGCTATTCCATCACCCAAAAAGATGCATGGTGATGGGAGGCATATTCGCATCAAGGAGTTATTGAACGTGCACTTCCTCTGTATAAAAGTCCTTCAAGAGAACAAGATTGCTGGGCGAGAGGTGGAATTTGTTTGGACTTGCTGCGAGGCGTTGGCTGCTGCTGAGCAGCCGATCGGATGGCTTGCATCATAGAGAGGTTCAATGATCGAATTGAAATGGGAAGGGTTATGCGCGTTGGAACTGGAACGTGGTTTCCGTCTCAGTCCCGAAAAAATTCTGAACCAGCGTGACGGTCATATCGCTATCGTCTCGCATCGTCTCGCGTGTCATCGTGAATTTAATTTCCAGGATTATTAAGGGTAGGGTGCACCCATTTTATTCAATTAAATGGCATTTAATGTAAAAAATCATTATTAATTGAGTATTTTGAATTTTCACGATCTATTTCGCGGAAGTTGTTCCTTAAGAGGTATATTTTCGGGTAAATTTTATAAATGTCATGTAACACCCCTAATTAGGGTGTATTTTTATCGATACATTAGTTCATAAAGTGCTGGATACATGTCACCCTGACTGTCATATTTGTCAGGTGTCATGTCCGGTGTGTCATTCTCGGTGAACCTGCTTGTGTCCCGACTAGGGTATTTATTCCCTTGTGTTATCTATTATTGAGTTCGTTCTATGTCTGCCGGGAGCGTTCTCCCCTTTGCTGTTGCCTAGTTTCTTGCAGGTTATGGGACCACTTTACGCTTGCGTATTGTGATTTTTTTAGCGTGAATTTTATTTCGTACTCGCTCTATCCTTATTTTGAGCTTAGCCGTCTTTATCGCGGCTTACGGAATCAATTCTCGCTTTCGCTTGGACTATCCGGCAGTTTCGGGAATTTACGGCAGAGTGGTATCGGCATTTCTTTTGTTCGCGTTCGCTTTCTTTTTCCACGGTGGCTCTCGAGAATATTTTGTCCGATGGGGAGCTTCTTGCTCTTTTGTTATCGTGCGACGAGAGATTGGAGAAGGTGGACCACCTGGAAATGGTGAGCCTGTCTCTTTGCTTCTTCTTCTTTATGGCCTCGGACTCATTCCCACACTTATTAAACGACCGCATCGAGGTATGATTACGCTTGGTCAACTACAAGACTCTATTTCTGTAAACTATATAGTTATGCTTTTGCTATCAGTGCATGCTTTCATTACACAATATACA
>LGRX02021457.1:0-13080 GCA_001247695.2 Cymbomonas tetramitiformis
CGTGGTCCCACGAAACCACGCTTTTCGTGGTTTCGCGAAACCACGCTTTGGGGGAACGTCAGCCATCGTCATCCAGATGCATAATGTGAAAATCGAATTTACGAAATCTGAAGATCGACTCGAACGCCCCGAGATGTCGAAAATTCTGAAACTCTTCCAGTCAGGCTCACCGTTGAACTGGGAGCTCCCAGTTGATGTGATGACATGGTATCGCGAAACCACAGTTTCCAAACCGTAGTATCCCGAAACCACAGTTTCCAAAGCGTGGTTTCGCGAAACCACGCTTTTCAAACCGTAGTTTCGCGAAACCATGGTTTGGGGGAACGTGACACGCGATCAGCATATCCCCCGCCACCCAGGCGCCACCAGGCGGAATATTCGGGGGAATATCGCGAAAAGCGTGGTTTCGCGAAACCACGATTTGTAAACCATGGTTTCGCGATACCACGGTTTCAAAGTAGCCACTAAACCATGAACTTCTCATAAGTTGTGCAGCTGCATCGCATGCGATGTGACACCGAACTTGTGCCAACGCAACGCAAGTATAAAATACGAGGTGGTTATTGTCGCTGGCACGTCTTCGACTCATCACTCGATTGATCGTAGGGCAGTCCTGCTCTCAGAGCTCAAATGGCACTTTTTGCCACGTCACTTTAGTAGGTTCCACGTCACTTTTGTAGTTTTCATGCCTGTCGCTTTTGCACAATGCTCTCGCTGCTGTATTTCAGAATTCAATTATTACATTTTTAATAATTTATACAGACGGTTAACGTTATATTCCAGCGTTTCCCCCATTACGACCGTATTACATCGTTTCCCCCATTACGACCGTGGTTTATATATTCACCGCTTCCCATTTCGTTTTTGCAATGGGACAGGGTACAGTACGGGCGCTGGGAACTCTTCCAATTGCACATGATGACTGCATGTCACGGCTGCGTCTGTCGCGTGAGACAGTGACCACAATGAACGTCGCCGGCAGCAGACGGTGAACACATGTCACATCGACATCGCGGACACCATTGCCGCTGCCGAGTTGCGTTGCGTGACTGCTTACTCGTTACAGTACTGTGACACTCGTTCTTCGTTGACCCATCCCAATCCGCAATTGCATCGTAAAATTCTTCAGCTACAGTACGCAATTTCTTCAACGTTCCGCCGCCTCAAGGATGGGGCGAACGGTGCTGTGACTGCTGTGATACACGCAGGGATTTCCAAAGTGCTCGGCTACTTTTATTGTTCAGTTCGCTTATCATAATGTGTAAACTTATGATACTATGTGTGCGCAGGTCATGTCGCAGGTATCCGATTGCGAGGAGGGACGCGCGCTCTTGAGATGTGGAAGTCGAGGTTGGCGAATGCCAACCTTGCTTGGGATGAAACCCAACCATATCGAACGTATCGTATTAAGATATAAATATTTCACGTTTGCAGCCTTGGCATCTATGCAAAGTATGAGGCGCATTGAGTGAGCATAAGTCCTAGGCTGTTTTGGTTTTTGGTTCATGGCGCATTCGCGACCTCTTGGGGTATGTAAGTCGAGGTTGGTCTAAACCAACCTTGCTTGGGATGAAACCCAATCACATCGGATTATCTTATCGCACCTATCTTAGTTAAGTAACATATATTACAAGTTTGAAGGTCTTTCGAGAACGTTAAGGCGATGGCTGATTTTGTTTTTTGGGGTCGTAATAAATCATGGAAAACAAAATCAGCCTACGAACTTGTCCTCGTTGTTTGAGGCTCAAACCTTACAGGTTCAATGAGAAAAATGTACCGATGAGATAAGTTCGATGTGGTTGGGTTTCATCCCAAGCAAGGTTGGTTTAGACCAACCTCGACTTCCACACCCCAAGAGGTCAAGAATGCGCCATGAACCCAAAACCAAAACAGCCTAAGACTTATGTCCACTCAATGCTCCTCATACTTTGCATAGATGCCAAGGATGCAAACGTGAAATATATGCGATAAGTTCGATATGGTTGGGTTTCATCCCAAGCAAGGTTGGCATTCGCCAACCTCGACTTCCACATCTCAAGAGCGCGCGTCCCTCCTCGCCATCGGATACCTGCGACATGACCTGCGCACACACATAGTATCATAAGTTTACACATTATGATAAGCGAACTAAAAAATAAAAGTAGCCGAGCACTTTGGAAATCCCTGCGTGTATCACAGCAGTCACAGCACCGTTCGCCCGAGGCGGCGGAACGTTGAAGAAATTGCGTACTGTAGCTGAAGAATTTTACGATGCAATTGCGGATTGGGATGGGTCAACGAAGAACGAGTGTCACAGTAACGAGTAAGCAGTCACGCAACGGCATCGGCAGCGGCAATGGTGTCCGCGATGTCGATGTGACATGTGTTCACCGTCTGCTGTCAGGGTCATGACCGATGACATATGTGTCATACATGTCATACGTGTCATACCTGTCAGACATGTCATACCATGTCATGTCATGTCAGTCGGTCGTGTCATATATTTATGACAGTCGACAGTATGGTCGACCATGACTGTACATGTTGAGTCGCGTCATATATTGATATGACATTCGTCAGTACGGTCGACGATGACCGTACATGTCGCCAGATGATAATGTCATATCATCAGGCATCCCTGTCATCGAGAGTTCGTAAGTCGAACTCGAAGATGGCAAAGCAAAGATACATCTTGAATACAAACAAGAACCATCTTGGCTTCTAGCATGCGCGGAACTCGCATGCGCAGCATGCACGAACTAGTCGTTTCCACAATGCTGGTCGTTCAACCTACGTCTCGGGTTCACAACCCAATGGCGGTACCATCTAAGATGATGGGAGACGTATGGTACATAAGTGAGGAAGCGTTGTGCTTCAGCAGATCTTCTTACAGAGACTGCACTCACAAACCCGCTCATCCGTACACTTGCGTTGCTGTCCAACTTTGCAGTGTTTCTTTGTATACTGATAATATATTCACGGCGCCTGTGTATACAGCCGTATCAGTGGTACTCTAAAAGTCGTCAAGGTACGATACTCGAGAACTCAAGTGGGTGCAGTGATAGACGTAGCATATTTGATATTGTTCGCAGGTTTGCAGGAGGGCGCACATACGACAGCGTTCGCATAATATTGAATATCTGCAGCCCGAATAATATACGTTCGCATATCGACAGCGCAGAGATTGCGCGAGGAGATTTTCCGCAGCGCACTTGCAGAAACAGCTGATCGCACATATACGCGATAAGGTGTGCATATGGCATATATCGGCGCAGCAATGAAATGTACTCGCATAAATGGTTCGCGGATGTATGCATGTTCGCAGATGCGATAAATCATCGGCAAAATCGTTTCCGCGCGGAAAATCATCAGCGCAGTATCGCAATTTTCATGATTGCACTGAATTGCTTTTTGTACGGCTTCATACATGTTGATGCGCGATGGTCACTAATTTGCAGATGGCAGCATGCGCGATGGTCGCATATTGCGCGATAGTCGCATATTTTTGCAGAAGTGGATCGCAGCATGCGCGCGCTTGTATGAATCACGTTCGAAAATTGTCCAGAATGATATATGACATAGTGGTCATCGACAGAATTTTGATTTGTATACATGTCAGCGCTCGTATCATGTGCTGATGAATGGCGACGACAATTCATACTTTTCATCAGCAGCGCGCTCGCATTTGTATACGACGTACATCAGCGATTTTTGCAAATCATCTCTACGCACTGTTTACAATCACTGCGTGCAATGATTTATGGCCTGTCAGCATAATATACACCTTTCATGATTTCATAAGATGCGAGGAATGCTCGATTTTAGCACGTACAGTTTTGATGTGTCTACATGCAGTGAGAAGCACACATGTGTACGCGCGACGAAATCATATGCAGAATGATTGTATATATGCAGGAATACTGGGAGCACATGATCGTTATGCTGTGGATACATACTGCTGTGAATGCATTATTATCATACTGCAGCAGATTCCAATGTTCTGATGACCACACAAATACTTTTGATCATCAGCATTATACTTATAAGCAGCACAATGATCTGTGCACAACATGTGTGTGCAGATCAGCACACACACACATACACTCATTTCACTTACAGCAATCATCAATACACAGTGCATATACTTCTATATCATGCACACATCTTATGCTGAATGATTGCAATGTTGTGAATGGTACATACTTTATTATACTGTACAGCTTGATCACGATAACAGCTGTAGTACATAGAGCATAAGCATATTGCAGTGAATGCTAGTCTATATTCGAATCCATGTTGCAAAGGGTGCCTGAAAGTAATCTCAACACCATAATTAGTTTGTCGTGTTCTGGTGGAGCCGAGATGCTCTCCAGATAACATGTACATTCTATGGTGGATTACTTGAAGGAATGCTCACCTGAGCTTCATGTAAAATCTATCAGCAACTCATTTCGTAATGAGATTATCATGGAATTACAACAATCCCTAAACTATATATATCATGTTAGATGTAATCAGTACGTGGTATGCTGGCTGTCTGCATGATAAATTGTTAGGATATTGTGATATCCATAAAGATCCTGCAAAGTGTGTACAAGTAAACACACACACACACACACACTAGTACTAATCAGCAGTACTATACACTGCACAAACACTAGCATTCATTATACATTTTGAGATTCACTGACTCAAAGTGAATATATCAATTATACTGTATATGGTAATGTGGATACCACTTTCCAAACACATGTGCGTGGAAAGTGTCAGCGATGGTGATAGTAATGGTAAACAGGATAAGACACCATGCTGAAGGGCTGGATGGAGTTATCTCCAGACCCGAAGGCTAAATACTGCACCCATAAAACAGCTGGTAACTGTTGGGTGCAGTCCATGCGTCTCATCTCACATATCATCGGTTCATCGCTGGAGCGACTACAAAAACTACTCTGCATATTGACAATTGAATCAGACTTGATCAGATCAATATTGCATGCAACTCTCAGATCAGCTTACATGATATCTGACATAGTTATTAAGGACAAAACACACACATAAATGTGCTGTGTGAAGTTGCTGTGATTGTATCCAGCAAAGTCCAGATTTGTTCTGAATAAGATATATCACTTTGATAATCTTAAGAGCACAGACCTATGCTCAGAACAAATCATAGGTTGATATATATCACTTAAGTGGGTGTTTCCACTTAAATTGATAAATCTATACATAATCAGAAAATACATTTGCTATTTGCTGAACATGGGTTTGAAACTTTGAATCAGTAAAACCCAGAATGCTATCAACCATAAAATGTTAAATACAGCACAACTCACTTAATTGCTATGAAACTTGTCATATGCAAAAGTGAAGTTCCTTACAGTGATTCTGCACTTACATTCCACATATACACTGAGATATGTCACTGAAACAATATTTTAGATAGCTGAAAAAGCTATAAAATGGGTAAAAATGAAATACGTAAGATTTCAAAATGAAAAATGTGTGCCCATTTTATTTAAAATTATGATTTTATACCTATTAAGGTATCAGGAAATCATAATGGCATATGTCATATCTCGTGTAACACCCTAGATATTACGTATGGAATATGTAGGGGTATACATATTGTTGTAACGATAAATCGCTCAAAATGCTCTACGTTAAATACGTAAAACAACATTTTGAAATTTTCGGATTGTTTTTTTTTGCTAAAATGAATATTTATATATCAAATAAAAATCCCTGATTTATGCAGCATGTGTAACGCCCTGTAACAACCCTAAAATTAAATGTGTGTAGCAGGGGGTGTAACGTACCTCCTGAAAACCACCTTACATTCATGTGGGTATTAAATGCAGTTTTGCTTAAAAACCTTTGCAAAAACATTGTACTGCTTATTTTTTACCTGTATTAGGGTTACTGATATCATGTAACACCCTAATCACTATATTGGGTAATAGGGCCACTGTAACCACACATGCCCTAAAAATGCCGCTATTGTTCAGAAAAATTTCGTTTTTTGGCATTATTATATCATGCTAAATCATCACAGACATGATAATACTGAGAGCAACAACCCAAAAACTGTGGGGCAACAACCCAAAAACTGCAGGGCTACAACCCAAGAACTGTAGGGCTGCAACCCTAAAACTGAAACAGCTGCTTCCTATAAGAATACATGTTGTATGAGGTAAAAGGCAATTGACAACTGCCTATGCATTTCACACTTCCTTGAGGGGGGAAGAAGGTGGATGCATGTACATGTATAACCTCATCATAACATACAGATATGCCATATATAACATAGGTATATATATATATCAACACACACTCAGTTAGCTGAAGGTATTTTGGTGTTGTGTTTTGTTTTTCTTAGATGGCAGAAGCAGAAGATCTAGACATTCCACCCATCAATGCAGATCCGTCTACATGGTTCTTTGACATCTTAGGCTCATATGATGCATACAGTCGATTCAAGATCCCAAAATGGCTCGTTGGTTATGATAATACCCAGACCAGATTCGACAAGATAGGGTATTTCGACAATATCAGCCGCATGAACCCTGATATGAGCAGATATCGGGATTCTGAAAACGAGCCTAAGGAACCAGATGATGAATATACTGCAGACAATCCTCCAATGTTCTTCACAGATCCAGATGCAGATCCAGCACCAGCACCAGCACCACCTAGTTTGGTTCCCAAGGTGAAAATGACAACACCAAAGGAATACAAATCAGGAATGGACGCAGAGGTTTGGTTGGAAACCGTGGATAGATACTTCCAATTCACGTATCCAGGAGTTCCAGACAAAGACCTGATCACAGTTTTTCTGACCCTCATACAGAATAATGACCGACATTATTTCCAGGTCGTGGCAAATCAACCAGATGTCACATATGAAGGGATCAGAGAGATTTTCCTCAGACAGTTTGGTAACCCCCATAAAAGATCAGTGGCTAAGAAACACCTAATGTCACTGACTCAAGGAAGCCAGACTTTCTCAGATTATCTACGCACCTTCACTTCACTGGCTGCATTGGCAGCAGTTGAACTGGAAGATGTGTTGATAAAGGACAGATTTGTCAACAACATAGATTCAGAACTTCGCAGACAGTTCCAATTACGATTCCTGACAGAGACAGAAAGGAATAATCTGTCGTGGTCGCTAACCACACAGATACTGCTCGACTTGAACTATGTCGTTCATTCGAAGCAGTCAGAGACCCTTCACTATCGGGGGCAGAAGGAATAGTCAACTGGAGGTCCAGTCAGAAAGGAACAGAACAGAGGACGTGGCCAAAAGCCATATGACAGATACAGCAGAAATAGGAATTGGAATCAAAATAACAGCCAGAATTTTCAGCAGAATCGGACCAAGGGAAAAGGTGGAAAAGGCAAGGGAAAAGGAAAAGGAAAAGGAAAAGGAAAAGGAGCAGCACCAAATCCTCCTCAGACTTGCCAGCGTTGTAATCGTGTTGGTCACATTGCAAAGGATTGTTATTCCACCAGGACCGAAGATGGAAAGGAAATCAAGGGTAAGCCACCAGCTCAGAATCCATTCTTTCAGAATCGGAGACAGCAACAGCAGAATCAAGGTGCTAAGGATGGATCTGGCAAACTCATCAACACAATCAACACCTTGGTCAAGGAACTGAAAAGCCAGCACAGCATCAATGCAGCAGTTGCAACTCCAGCTCCAGCTCCTCAGGGAAACTCTCAGGGTACTGCACAGGTACCAGTGATGAGAGCACCCCCAAGGGGATAGATCAGCCTGCAGATGCCACTGAAGCAAGTGGCCAAGTTGAGAGCATATCAGAAGAGGTTCTATCCGGTCTGACATTGCAGTTCCAGCAAACAGATAATCCCTCAGAGCACATCGCACAGATGCAGTCTCAGACAGCACAGCTGAAATCACAAAAGAAGCTGCTGTTGTACAAAGGGAAAGTATTTGGACAGAATACTCACATTTTAGTAGATCCAGGAGCCACATCATCTTTCATCGACAGACAATTTGCTTCTCAGCTTGGTATATATATCACCATCAGACTCATCATCATTCTCAGTGGGGTTGGCTGGAGGAAGCCAATTACCCTGTACATCCTATCTTCCCAATGCTACATTCACGCTGGGCAAGTATAAGGATTCAGTAGACCTCTATATTATTGATATGAGGCCCTTCACAGTCATCCTAGGACAGGATTGGTTGGAGAGAAGGAACCCACGCATAGACTTTCAGTCGAAGAACACGACGATCACCAAGACACACTCATCAGGTTCCAGTGTTCGTACAGTTCTTTCCAGAGTTGAGCAGACTCCAGACTCAGACTCAGATGGCCTTCCCGAAATGGAATTGGTCAGTGCCACCACTATGAGAAAACATCTCCGTCGCATTCGATCCAGTGGTTCGGCTGAAGAAGCCGTAGCATATCTCTTTTTCCTCTCCGAGGTCGATGGTGAATTGGTCTTTGCAGCAGCAGACTCAGACACCACAATGGAAGACCCCGAGGTCACAGCAGCACGTGATCAAGTGAGAGAAGACTTTTCAGACGTATTCCAGGAAAATCTTCCAGCTGGTCATAGGCCAGAACGGTTTGAAGGTGGATATCATAGAATCAACATCGAACCTGGACATAAGCCACCATCACAGCCAGTACGCACCATTCCAGCACCCATGATGGAGGAGCTCAAACGGCAAATCATAAAATATGTCGAGTTGGGTATCCTTCGTCCATCATCATCGCCATATGGGTGCCCAATCATTTTCGCTCCTAAGCCAGGGGGGAAGTGGAGGATGTGTTGTGATTATCGTGCCCTGAATAACATCACCATAAAGGACGTACGTATCCACTACCACCACACGACACCCTACTAGAGCAGCTGAAGGGAGCACGCTGGTTCAGCAGATTTGATTTCAACCAGTTCTTCCACCAGATTCCCATTCATCCAGATGACATTCATAAAACTGCTATTCGTACTAGATACGGTTCTTATGAATGGACAGTCATGCCTTTCGGATTGACCAATGCTCCTGCAACGGCACTTCGTATAGGTAACCGAGCATTCTTTGACTTCATTGACCAGTTTCTTGTCATATTCATGGACGACACTATCGTATACAGTCCAGACTTTGACGGCCATGTGAAGCATGTTCGACAGTTCCTCCAGCGTTGCAGAGATCATCAGTTCTTTCATCAGGCCTTCCAAGACGGAATTGTTCGTCAGATCTATAGACTTTATCGGACATCACATCTCTGAAGCAGGCCTATCCATCATCGAAGACAGAATCCGAGCAGTCATGGCAATTCAGCCTCCAGTGTCTTATGGTCCCACCGTTGGAAAGCAGCCTCTACGCCGTATGGCTAAAGATGGCAAGTCATCCCTTCGGTCATTCTTGGGCATGGTCGGTCAATTTAGGAGATTCATACCAAAGTTCTCCAAAGTTGCCGAGCCTCTC
This sequence comes from Cymbomonas tetramitiformis, assembly GCA_001247695.2. Lineage (NCBI taxonomy): Eukaryota > Viridiplantae > Chlorophyta > Pyramimonadophyceae > Pyramimonadales > Pyramimonadaceae > Cymbomonas > Cymbomonas tetramitiformis. Next base: position 9,437 of record LGRX02021457.1, read on the forward strand.
AATCGTCTCCTTAAAGATAATGCAGAATTTGTCTGGGAATCTGAGCAGCAGCAGGCGTTTGATAACCTCAAAAGTGCCATCTGTAACGCTCCAGTATTGCAGCTCCCAGATCAGAAACTGCCATCTATTGTGGAGGTCGATGGATCAGGCACACACGTTGGTCAAGTAATACTCCAGGATCAAGGAAAAGGTATGAAGCCATGTGGTTATCACAGCGTCACTCTATCCGATACACAGACAGAGACGTTGGCCTATTCCTGAGATCGAGCTATTTGCCATTGTAGAAGGCTTCAGATTCTTTCGCCACATCTTGTTGGGAGCTCCTGAGACCATTGTACGCTCAGATCATCAGCCACTGGTTTATTTCCAGACCAAATCCACACTGAGCCCCAAGCAGGCACGGTGGTTGGATGAGAGAGTATGTGTGATATCTCAAACAGTGGTTGCCCTTCTTCGGTGATCATCTTGCCTGCGTGCAATCTTATGCCGGCGTCCCCCAAGGTACGCAACACGTCCTCAACGTCCTTCAGATGCTGCTCAGGCGTGGAGTCTGTGTAGACCACTACGTCATCAACGTACGCCACAGTGCAGTGCTGCAGATGGCGCAACTCGTAATCCACGATTCTCACAAACGCAGATGTTGCTCCAGCTGCCCCAAACGGCATCGAGGTGTACTGATAGAGCTGGTTCTTCCACCAGAACGCCGTCTTGCTTCTGTCCTCCTCCGTGGCCATGGGAATCTGGTGGAAGGCTTTGGTGGCATCCAGCGTGGTCTTGAACTTGGCCTTCGCGACCTTCTGATAGAGCTCCTCTGGTCGATGTGGAAGCGTGTTGTCCTTGAGGGAGTGCCGGTTGACACCCCTGAGATCCACGCAGAATCTCGTCTGGGTCCAAAGGCCAGTCTCATGATCCTTCTTGCCAGCCACGACGACGTTACTCGCATGCCTGCAATGCTTGGCTGCAGGCTCTATGAAGCCATACTCCAGGAGTTCCTTGCAGTGGATATCGATGATTTCCTGCTCGCCCGGGCTGTACTTCCTGGGCCTCTGGTAGGCGGCCTTGGATTCGTCTATGAAAGGAATGGAGAACGTGTTGTGCTCCGCCTTGCCCTTGTAGCCTGTAAGATCGTGAGGACTGTTGGCAAAAGTGGCCTTGCACCTGCGAAGAACATTCCGCATTTCCTCCCAGTGCTCCTCCTTGAAGTCAGGATGTCCTCCAAACGTGGCATTGAGCTCAGTGTCGAGCCACGCTGCCTCGTCCTTGGTCACTGTCGTGTCACCTAGAGGTTGAAGCTCGTCCAGCACGGTGTACGGCAAGACCTCATCCTGCTCCGCGGCGTTGGCTTCCCAGCCCGGCTCCCATTGCCTCGAGGATTGCTGGGCCTCCCATGAAGTGCAGGGGGACGCACCCCAAGCACTGCGCGTGGGCGACATGGCATCGTACATGGGCACACTCTCAGCCAGCTTGCCAGCGACCCACAAGATTCCGCACAAAAGCAGAAAAAATCGCAAAATTCTGTTGAAATGCACTGCGGCTGCTGGCGAGTTCGAAGCGAAGAAGCATGCCATTACTCAAGCCGGTGGCAGGAACTCCTGATCTTGGCAGATAGACGGTTGTTCTCCTCGATCAAAGCTTGTGACCGGGGGGTGCCAAGATTCGCCGTGTCCGAGGAGGTCTTCGCGGGCTTCGTCGTCCGTGGAGGGAGCTCACTCCGCTGCACGATTTGGGCTGCCCAGCCCAACCACACGCTACATATTCAGCACATATACCACCGAACTCAACTAAAATATAATAATAGACGAAGAAAAGAAATATGGCAATACAACACAGTGCAGCGGGGAAGAGCCACCTGTAATACCTGTGCATTTGTCCAAACCGAGCTTTCGCATGTAGGCCTTCCGCCTCTCGATGTTCGCCTCTCTTTCACGCTCGTAGGAGTTCGGCTCGGCCGCATCACGTACCACAGCAGCAACCGGCGTCACCTCCATCTCCTCCGAGTCGTCATCCGTGTAAAGATCAGGCATGGGTTCGTCCTCGTCCGACTGTGAGTCGGACACGTAGTCCCACTCCGCTTCCACAGCCTCCACAGCCTTCCTCTTGCCTTTCGACTTCGAGCTGGAGGGGTCGACGGTGTCGTCGTGAGGGGGCTCTGCGTGTAAGTAAAAGTGTAAGTAAAAATACAGACAGGAACACACCGCACTTAAAAAGCTCACATACTAGCTGGATGTGTGAAAAGCACGTAAAATATTTCAAACATGTTTGAAGTAGAAAGAGAGATAAATTGCTAAAAGAAAGTTACAAACAAAGGTGCAAAAATAAAGAAAGGTGCCAAAAAAAAAACACCTTCCCGCCGTGGCAAACTGCACGATGCTCGTTTTCGAGGAGTTGGTGTGCGTTTCTGTTTCAGCAGATGTCAGCAAAAATAAGGACTACTGTATACGCTGCACGACATGTTATAGGCAGGCAGGGCAAAGGAACGCTGTGCTAAAAAACATACCTTCTTTGTCTTCTTGTTGTACTGCTTACGCAGGGCAGACATGGCGGACAGGCGTCCCCAAATCCGCGTCACGTTCACACCCTCGAATGGCTACTGCCCCGCACTCCAGTACTGTCACAAGTACTTTAGTAAAACCATTATAGGGCCTTTTCAACAGGTTCCACGGGTAAAGTTACAACTCAGAAAATTCATTTGGGACCCTTTTGAATTATTTTGAATGAGAGTGCAGGCTACAAGCAACTGTAGGTGTGAGTAAATCGTGTGTGCTTTCATGCTATAAAACACCTGAAAATTAATTAATTTCGAAAGTACTATGACAAGTACTTTGACTACGAAGGTGTTTTCGCTCGGTAGATGGCCATATATATTCGTATAGGGTGATAGGACTCTTCATTGGGATGTATTCGAAGTGTGCAACATGCATTGCCCCATGAGAATGCCGATATCCTGCCATAACCATGGCAACTATCGCCGCATGTGAAGAAAATTGATTTTTTGGATGTTTTTCACTTATAAATTTTCGAGTTCCATCGCACCCCATCCCTGATTGTGATCCCATGGAGCGAAGGTCCGAGCACATTAAGGTCTCAAAAAATCAATTTTGATATCTACTTTGATGTTTTGCACACCCTAGTGCTACTTCCATCACACATCGAGCTCGCCGTGCCGTTTTCTTCTCGTGGGTATGCGCAGGCTGGAGCAAAGAAATGCCCCCCAAAATCAGGGTCTCCTTGTTGAAACCCAAAACGTCATAACCTCTTCGTTACTTAGAGTTGTGTGAGTTATGATATGATATTTCATGCACATACACTCCACTTGACTAGGAAACCTTCACACATATGGATATATAATGCATCCACGACTCAAAATTGGTGACTTTGATCAATACCCACTACTTTTGCAGGGTCACCATACTAGAAAAATCCCCAAAAATTCATTTATCATCAAAAGTCGTGAATGCTGGGAAATTTTCATTCTTAAGACCCTATAAGTGCACGAAAATCATTATAAGTTCATGAAATATATCAGAAACTAGTACGCTGTGTGCTAGGCCCTGGCATCTCTTCAAAGCTCCAATATGCACCTTAGACATCGACCGGAGTCCCCCAAAATGGGTCTCGTAGTCCACAACATCGTTATATATCAT
>LGRX02021465.1:0-13692 GCA_001247695.2 Cymbomonas tetramitiformis
TGTAGGAGGCTACACTCCAGCTTCGTCACTTCTTTACACTTTCGGGTTTATTCTATACTAACTATCAAACGACCGCACGAGGTATGATTTCGATACTACGGCGGTCAACTATCCGGAATATGATTTCGATATTCACTTCAAGTTATGCTTTCAATGTATGCTTTCAATACAATATACAGCTGATACGGTTTCGTACTTTTATGTTACTTTTTACTCAGTTCAGTTCTCATCTCCGAAACTGGTTACACTTAGAGTTCTTATGCATTCATGAAACTCTCTCCATAACTCAACTGTACTATGTACTCCGTACAGCAGACTAGGCACCTCACATCAACATCATTCAGATCGGTCCTACTGTACTCCGTACTGAGTACTTTTATAGTTGTAGTTGCTTTTTGTACTTAGCCGTTTTCTTGCTCTTGTGCTTGCCTCCTAGCACAACTCCCCCCCCCTTAGGGAAGGTCACGTCCACGCTGACCACGTCGGACCGGTGAAGTTTTTATACAGATCTTCTACTGTTGCTCAGGATGATTATACAGGTCTCAGCCGCCTGTTGTCTGGGATGACATTACACTTCCCATGACACACACCGCCGTAAGGAGTTCAGCCTCTTAAGCACAAGGGTCGGCCTCTCACCGGTCTGCCATCTGCACTACCAGGCTCCCCCAAGGCTCGAGATCTCACATCCATTACTACGCTCAAGGTTTCAAACCTTCCAACACGGTACACTACAGGTGATGACAATAGGTTTGCCAATTACCCGGCAGTTCTCGGGATGCCGGCCCGGAGGAAAGGTTTTAAACCCCTACCGCCTCCTCGGAATGCTCAGAGCTTTTATCCAGATCTCCAACTGCCGCCCGGTCGTGCCAGGTCTAGAGCCAATGCTCTCATGAAATGGATTATTATACAGATTTCCACCTGTTGCCTGGCTGTACCGAGGCTAGAGCCACTGCTCTGTTGGATGGATTATCCAGGTTCTCACCTGCCGCCTGGTCATACCGAGGCTGGAGCCAAATGGATTATACAGATTTCCACCTGTTGCCTGGCTGTGCCGAGGCTAGAGCCACTGCTCTGTTGGATGGATTACCCAGGTTCTCACCTGCTGCCTGGTCTCGCCGAGGCTGGAGCCACTGCTCTTCTCGAAACCCTTCGACGCTCTTAATCGCTAAGACCACTCGCGTCAGACTCCCATCCGCCCTCGGGTATGATTGTCACTTCGGCTCGTACTCCCGCTAACGCTATCGGTTCCGGTGCAAACTCGGGCAGGTCGCTCTCTACAACAGCTGACTGGACTAGATCGCTCATCTCGCTTGGATCTTCCCTGACAAGCAGTTCAGACAAGAACTCGTGCACATCCTCATGTAGGGTCAGGTTGTGGAAAAGCTGTTTTAACAGTGACGAAGGGATCCCATATAAATTCTCTCGAGCTCCCATGCCTTGTGCGAACACACCTCCAGCTCTCATTGCGCACCCTCCTTGCGCGACCTTCTCGTGCCTACCGTGTTGCCGGGAAAATTCGCAAGGCGTGTCGGCATCGCACACTCGCAGGGGTGTGTGCAACGGAACGTTGGTCTAGATATGTGTGGGCTTTCTGTATGCAGTTCTGTATTTACAGTATGTGACGAGGTGCGGGGCTGGTAGATTGCTCATGCATCGACGCGAGTGCAGACCGTGGGGTTCTCTTCCCTTCGGGCTCTCAATGAAGTATGCTTCGGGCCTCAAGTACCGGATGATCTCCAGGGTCCTACCAACTCGCCTGTCCGCAGCACGCAAATCTCGGATGCCTATTGTCTTCGCCTGGCTATAATCTGTACAAGGTGGGCTAGCCCAGACTACGTCGAAGTGTCCTGGTTTGAACTGTCGGTAGTCCCATCGCATGATATCTTCTTAATGTGTGGGGTCCCATTTGGGCTGAATGTCCACGGCAACTACTTCGCTGTTCGGAAACTGCTTAGTGAATTGCCTCTCGACAGACCCTGTCCTACTGAACAATACGAGAATCTTGGTCTGGCCGACTGGTTCCCTCTCAAGTGCTGCAGCTCCGTTGACTGGCGGCAGGGTGTCCTGAACAGATACTCTCGCGAAAGTTCCTACTTCATCATCAAACCTCTCCTCTGGTACCCATGGCATTGCGCCGTCTACTTCGAGCTCCTTTGAAAGTGTGGTCCACACTGCCCCTGCGGATTCGTCACGCCTCTTACGGACCCTAACACTAGGAATAGGTATTCCCTTACTTCTGGTTACCTTTGGTTATTAATGCGTACTTTTGGTTATGTTTCCTTACCTTCGCTTGATTTATATCCGACTGGCAGAAAATGACTGGCAGGGTCATCGAGCCGGCTTCAGAATGCCCCGGGGCTCATTCAAGAGGTCACGAGGACGACGCACGAGACCGAAACCGCAAGCAAGTCACTGGGATCAGTGATCAGGACGCTTGTGAGGGACTGAAGGGGAGTAAAATACTTATAAACCGACGAGTGTCGTGAAGTGAGGCAGCATTCAGTTTTATATACGTCGAAGCGACATGGCTCGCAAGGTCGCGTGAACGCGTAGGCCAATCAGAAAACACGAAGGGCTCGAGTTGTTTTTATAATCGGATTAATTACAGCGCGTATTTCGAATGCTGTCAGAGATACAGCGTGACCTGAATATTTATAGAAGCAGGCAGGTGGTAGGCGTGCACCGTACGTAGTAATAAGAATACTAGGAATACTAAATAGGTAGGAGGAGCTATTTCAAATAAAAAGTTGAAAAGTGGTTGAAGGCTTCTATCTTGAAGCCGCAACTAACTATTAGAATTATTATCCGTCCGTTAAAATTTTTACAATGTCTGCTCAGCCCCGTCGGCAACTCGCTCGTGGGGGGCAGTTAAGGCAGAGTGCCGTGCAGTACAAGGGTGTCCCGCCAGCGGTGCGGATTCTGTTCATCGGGAAACTGCGTATTTTTTGGAGCCTCGGCTGCATAGGTCTGGTAATGCTTATGGTTGGCGCAAGACTGTTCGGAAAGGAAGACTAATTTATTGGTGTGGTGTTTCAGGGTGCTGCTGAGCGGCTCGGAGGTCGCCCTGCGAAGCGACCGAGAGCGAGACCCCCAACTGGGGGTCATCAACAACAAGGTCAACCCGCCGCGGTTGACTTGAACAAGGAACCCGGCGCCGCAGAGGCAGCCGGAGCAGCAGACGAAGGCGGCGGAGAAGAGCCATCCGCCGCGGAGGCAGAGCAGCCTGAGGTGAGGGTCGTCCCCTGGGATTCACCATTTTGACCTAGTTCCAGTGAAGTGGAGTGTGCCCCCGCCCCAACAGAGTAAGTGTACCCGCCCTCGCAATTTTGGGGTGTTTTTTATTCAAGACGTCCCTTGTTTCCTTGCACTTGGGTCTGCGGAGGCAGTAGGCTGCGATGGGAGGATAGCTCCTCAACCACGCGCCGGTAGTAGGTTGCCTGGCTCTGTTTTTGTTGTTTATTCAAGACGTCCCTTGTTTCCTTGCACTTGGGTCTGCGGAGGCAGTAGGCTGCGATGGGAGGATAGCTCCTCAACCACGCGCCCTGTTCCCACAGGCAAGTCGCATCATAAGTTGTGGTGTGCGGCGCTTGCTTGCATGGGTGCGGTGGGAGGATAGCTCCTCAACCACGCGCCGGTAGCAGGTTGCCTGGCTCTGTTTTTGTTGTTTATTCAAGACGTCTCTTGTTTCCTTGCACTTGGGTCTGCGGAGGCAGTAGGCTGCGTTGGGAGGATAGCTCCTCAACCACGCGCCCTGTTCCCGCAGGCAAGTCGGATCTGTAGTTGTGGTGTGCGGCGCTTGCTTGCATGGGTGCGGTGGGAGGATAGCTCCTCAACCACGCGCCGGTAGTAGGTTGCCTGGCTCTGTTTTTGTTGTTTATTGAAGACGTCCCTTGTTTCCTTGCACCTGGGTCTGCGGAGGCAGTAGGCTGCGATGGGAGGATAGCTCCTCAACCACGCGCCCTGTCCCCGCAGGCAAGTCGGATCTGTAGTTGTGTTGTGCGGCGCTTGCTTGCATGGGTGCGGTGGGAGGATAGCTCCTCAACCACGCGCCGGTAGCAGGTTGCCTGGCTCTGTTTTGTTGTTTATTCAAGACGTCCCTTGTTTCCTTGCACCTGGGTCTGCGGAGGCAGTAGGCTGCGATGGGAGGATAGCTCCTCAACCACGCGCCCTGTTCCCGCAGGCAAGTCGGATCTGTAGTTGTGTTGTGCGGCGCTTGCTTGCATGGGTGCGGTGGGAGGATAGCTCCTCAACCACGCGCCGGTAGCAGGTTGCCTGGCTCTGTTTTTGTTGTTTATTCAAGACGTCCCTTGTTTCCTTGCACCTGGGTCTGCGGAGGCAGCAGGCTGCGATGGGAGGATAGCTCCTCAACCACGCGCCCTGTTCCCGCAGGCAAGTCGGATCTGTAGTTGTGTTGTGCGGCGCTTGCTTGCATGGGTGCGGTGGGAGGATAGCTCCTCAACCACGCGCCGGTAGCAGGTTGCCTGGCTCTGTTTTTGTTGGTTATTCAAGACGTCCCTTGTTTCCTTGCACCTGGGTCTGCGGAGGCAGCAGGCTGCGATGGGAGGATAGCTCCTCAACCACGCGCCCTGTTCCCGCAGGCAAGTCGGATCTGTAGTTGTGTTGTGCGGCGCTTGCTTGCATGGGTGCGGTGGGAGGATAGCTCCTCAACCACGCGCCGGTAGCAGGTTGCCTGGCTCTGTTTTTGTTGTTTCTTGAAGACGTCCCTTGTTTCCTTGCACTTGGGTCTGCGGAGGCAGTAGGCTGCGTTGGGAGGATAGCTCCTCAACCACGCGCCCTGTTCCCGCAGGCAAGTCGGATCTGTAGTTGTGTTGTGCGGCGCTTGCTTGCATGGGTGCGGTGGGAGGATAGCTCCTCAACCACGCGCCGGTAGCAGGTTGCCTGGCTCTGTTTTTTGTTGGTTATTCAAGACGTCCCTTGTTTCCTTGCACCTGGGTCTGCGGAGGCAGCAGGCTGCGTTGGGAGGATAGCTCCTCAACCACGCGCCCTGTTCCCGCAGGCAAGTCGGATCTGTAGTAGTGGTGTGCGGCGCTTGCTTGCATGGGTGCGGTGGGAGGATAGCTCCTCAACCACGCGCCGGTAGTAGGTTGCCTGGCTCTGTTTTTGTTGTTTATTGAAGACGTCCCTTGTTTCCTTGCACCTGGGTCTGCGGAGGCAGTAGGCTGCGATGGGAGGATAGCTCCTCAACCACGCGCCCTGTCCCCGCAGGCAAGTCGGATCTGTAGTTGTGTTGTGCGGCGCTTGCTTGCATGGGTGCGGTGGGAGGATAGCTCCTCAACCACGCGCCGGTAGCAGGTTGCCTGGCTCTGTTTTTGTTGTTTATTCAAGACGTCCCTTGTTTCCTTGCACTTGGGTCTGCGGAGGCAGTAGGCTGCGTTGGGAGGATAGCTCCTCAACCACGCGCCCTGTTCCCGCAGGCAAGTCGGATCTGTAGTTGTGTTGTGCGGCGCTTGCTTGCATGGGTGCGGTGGGAGGATAGCTCCTCAACCACGCGCCGGTAGCAGGTTGTCTGGCTCTGTTTGTGTTGTTTACCGCAGCATCATATCTCCGGGCGGGTACGCCAGCTGAGGTTTCCCTGGCTCTGTTTTGTTGTTTACTCAAGACGCCCCTTGTATCTTTGCACCTGGGTCTGCGGAGGCAGTAGGCGGCGTTGGGAGGATAGCTCCTCAACCACGCGCCCTTCCAAAGTTGTAGTTTTAGTCTTCTTTGTTGTCATATTACATACCTTGTCGTATGTGGATGAGGGTTTGGAGGCCGGTGGCTCGGGAACGCGTGTTAAGACTTGTGCTCGACGCGCACCCAGAGCCGCGGCGAACCTTTATTCGTGGGAATGTCTGTCGGCCAGTGGATCGGGAACGCGTGTTAAGACCTTGTCTCGACGCGCCCCCAGAGCCGTGGTAGGACGCCCAAACCAGGTCATGTTGTTCCTTGGTTCTTCGCAACTGTCGGTGTGGAGTAGTCAGTGCCCGCTGCAGCATCATATCTCCGGGCGGGTACGCCAGCTGAGGTTTCCCTGGCTCTGTTTTGTTGTTTACTCAAGACGCCCCTTGTATCTTTGCACCTGGGTCTGCGGAGGCAGTAGGCGGCGTTGGGAGGATAGCTCCTCAACCACGCGCCCTTCCAAAGTTGTAGTTTTAGTCTTCTTTGTTGTCATATTACATACCTTGTCGTATGTGGATGAGGGTTTGGAGGCCGGTGGCTCGGGAACGCGTGTTAAGACTTGTGCTCGACGCGCACCCAGAGCCGCGGCGAACCTTTATTCGTGGGAATGTCTGTCGGCCAGTGGATCGGGAACGCGTGTTAAGACCTTGTCTCGACGCGCCCCCAGAGCCGTGGTAGGACGCCCAAACCAGGTCATGTTGTTCCTTGGTTCTTCGCAACTGTCGGTGTGGAGTAGTCAGTGCCCGCTGCAGCATCATATCTCCGGGCGGGTACGCCAGCTGAGGTTTCCCTGGCTCTGTTTTGTTGTTTACTCAAGACGCCCCTTGTATCTTTGCACCTGGGTCTGCGGAGGCAGTAGGCGGCGTTGGGAGGATAGCTCCTCAACCACGCGCCCTTCCAAAGTTGTAGTTTTAGTCTTCTTTGTTGTCATATTACATACCTTGTCGTATGTGGATGAGGGTTTGGAGGCCGGTGGCTCGGGAACGCGTGTTAAGACTTGTGCTCGACGCGCACCCAGAGCCGCGGCGAACCTTTATTCGTGGGAATGTCTGTCGGCCAGTGGATCGGGAACGCGTGTTAAGACCTTGTCTCGACGCGCCCCCAGAGCCGTGGTAGGACGCCCAAACCAGGTCATGTTGTTCCTTGGTTCTTCGCAACTGTCGGTGTGGAGTAGTCAGTGCCCGCTGCAGCATCATATCTCCGGGCGGGTACGCCAGCTGAGGTTTCCCTGGCTCTGTTTTGTTGTTTACTCAAGACGCCCCTTGTATCTTTGCACCTGGGTCTGCGGAGGCAGTAGGCGGCGTTGGGAGGATAGCTCCTCAACCACGCGCCCTTCCAAAGTTGTAGTTTTAGTCTTCTTTGTTGTCATATTACATACCTTGTCGTATGTGGATGAGGGTTTGGAGGCCGGTGGCTCGGGAACGCGTGTTAAGACTTGTGCTCGACGCGCACCCAGAGCCGCGGCGAACCTTTATTCGTGGGAATGTCTGTCGGCCAGTGGATCGGGAACGCGTGTTAAGACCTTGTCTCGACGCGCCCCCAGAGCCGTGGTAGGACGCCCAAACCAGGTCATGTTGTTCCTTGGTTCTTCGCAACTGTCGGTGTCGCAACTGTCGGTTTCTTCAACATGTGTTTGTACATGATGTAAAAAGTACATTCTGTAAATAGTATCGAGTCTCCCCTTGCCTGGGTTGTATTCCCTTACAGCATGTTATTTCTTCTTTGGAAATGCACACGTGGGTCTTTCCGGTGTCCTTCTTGAAAGTGTCTAACAAGCCTGAAGGGGGAGTATGTTATCTCCGGACAGAAGCCTGGACGGAGAGGATGTTACCTCATGTAAGTATCGGGAAGGCGTGTTAACACCTTGTCTCGACGCACCGCCAGAGCCGTGGTTGGACGCCCCAACCAGGTCATGTCGCTCCTTGGTTCGGTCGGTCCTTCGCAACCGTTCCTGTTGACTAGTCAGTGCTGGCTGTGGCATTTCCTGCGGAAGCGCTGTCCATTGTTTTTGAAAATCCGGCGGAACCTACGGGTATTTTCCGGTTGCCGCCCTGGTCCTGGTGGTCCGTGCTGGAAATCACTGGAAAGGGGTGGGGATATGTCCTATTCCTAGTCCGCCGAGGGCGCAAAGAAAAAACCGAGGCGCTCCACCGCGAGTCGCCGGAGAATGAAAAAAATCAAGGGAGCTTCGGCGCGGAGCGCTGCCTTAAACGCCATTGCCTCGATGGCCGAAGCTCAGGGGAAAGTGGCGCCGCCGCGCACCCTGTTCGTCGGACCTTGTGTGGACCATTGGGCTGATCTCACGGCATCGGATAAGCGGCAGTCGTTATGCTCCCGGTTCGACGACCCGGCAGTCCTGCGCGCGCTGGCGATGGCATGCGGAATTGGGGAGGTTCGGCATGCAGCCATCCGATTCAAAACGGCTTTGGGGGAGGCAACCGATGCTCGAGGCGGGTACGGGAAGCTGAAGATCGGGTGCTCCCTGAACCAGACTGTCCCCATGACTTACAAGGAGTTCAGCCGGAGCAGTTTCACGCGAGGTCAGAGGTTCATGGAGTGTGCGCGGGAGTTGTACATGGCTACCCTCGCGTGGCGGGAGGCACCTGAGTTCGTGGCGCCTCCACAGCACTTTGGGATTCGCCTGAAGCCAGGGTCGGAGTCTGCTCCCATCCCGTTCCTCATGTTTGGGGACCACGGGGTCTCCCTGGAGCGGTTCTTAGATTCTCCAACCTCCCCGCTATCCCTGGCCTTCAAGAAGCAGCTGTGCCTCCGGCTGCTCGGCGGACTACGCGAGCTACACGGAGCAGGCATTGCGCATGGAGACCTGCGGGCAGGCAACGTCGTGCTCTGCCCTACCAGGCCAGATAGCATGGTGTTCATTGACTTCGGATTGGCGCGTCGAGAGCACCGAGCCGGCCTGCCGGTCGACGGCTTCCACAGGGAGCGCTGGGCCTCGGCGGCGCCCCTAAACCAAGCGCCAGGGTCTGTGTATGCCCCCGAGTATTCGCGAACTGGTCCCACTGCCGCGACGGATATGTGGGCGGTGGGAGCACTGCTTGTGCGGATCTTCATTCGTGATCCGCACGACGGGCTGCGAGGGGTTTCCGACGACGACAGCAAGCGAACCGTGCCAACTGTCATCACGGGCCGGGTGCAGACTGCATTCGTGGCCCAGAGCCTATGGTGGTTGATACTGGACTGCTGCCAGGAAGATCCTGGGAAACGGCCGTCAGCAGCCAAGCTTGCTGCGGCCTTGGAGGCCACGCGCATCGAGTCTGAAAGCAAACTGGTTCCTGCAGAGCTACCTCGATGTTGGTCGAAATATCAGTTGTAGGAGTGCATGATCCAAACCGCAACAGTTAGCCCGAGCTGCGAGGAAACCTGCAATGAGTTGCCGGGGTAGAGTAAGACGTAACACGTACTACTCTATTTTGTAATAAAAAGAGTATCTTCCTTGCTGGGCACTGTACAAATTGTGTACGCCAGCCACCGTGACTGCTGAACAACTCTGTTTTGTTTGTGCGTTGTGCCTAGGCTAGCTCTTTCGGCTTGCTCATCGCTGTGAATGATGGCGCTGTGAGATAGCTCCTCTTGTTACACGCACCGTTTGCTGTTTACAGAAGGGTGGTGTGCGGCGCTTGCTTGCATGGGTGCGGTGGGAGGATAGCTCCTCAACCACGCGCCGGTAGCAGGTTGCCTGGCTCTGTTTTTGTTGTTTCTTGAAGACGTCCCTTGTTTCCTTGCACTTGGGTCTGCGGAGGCAGTAGGCTGCGATGGGAGGATAGCTCCTCAACCACGCGCCCTGTTCCCGCAGGCAAATCGGATCTGTAGTTGTGTTGTGCGGCGCTTGATTGCATGGGTACGGTGGGAGGATAGCTCCTCAACCACGCGCCGGTAGCAGGTTGTCTGACTCTGTTTTGTTGTTTACTCAAGATGTCCCTTGTATCTTTGCACTTGGGTCTGCGGAGGCAGTAGGCTGCGATGGGAGGATAGCTCCTCAACCACGCGCCTTGTTCCCGCAGGCAAGTCGGATCTGTAGTTTTGGTGTCTTGCGCTTGCTTGCTTGCTTGCGGTGGGAGGATAGCTGCTTTAGAGAAGGGGTGCTGGGTGGAACACGCAGCGGGAGAGTGGTGTTCCAATATGGTGCACCACCTACCCTTCGGCGGATAAGGAGTCTTTGCACACGGAATCCTTTCAGGCTCGCCACGATGTGCTCCTGGATCATCACATCTTCGTGGGCAGAGGAACTGCTGACACCATGGGTGCCCTTGACGTAGCCATCGCCGAGGTGAAGCAGGCAGTGAGCGCCGCCATCTGGAAGGCGCTGGATGGGGAGTATCGGGGGATTCTGGTTTGGATTGATACCTGCCATGATGCCATGAACTCCTATGCGAACGCGGTGGAATCGTTGCGCACGATGGAGCAGGCGATCCCCACAGAGTCAACCAGGGCGTGTGTACGTACCGGCCAGTTAAAGACGAAGAGGAAATTTACGAGTGTAGCTTGGGAGAAGCTGATTAAAACTGTCAGCAAGGGGTGGAAGCTGGCGCAGTTGGCTTTCGAGGACCCTGCAAAGCTTCCAGAGTTTGAGAACAAGGAGTTCGAAGACCTGCGGAGCTTCTTGGTGGTACGCCTAGGGCTCTGGCAGGAGATGGCGACCAGGGGCAGGCAGGAAGTATCTGCGGCATCCAATTTTCATATGCAGCAGTGGGGTGTGCAGGCGGCGACGCTTGAGGAGTACGAGCCCTACCTTACGGTGAAGGGGTTGTTCTCCGACAGTCTGGCTGTTGGGAAATCCCCGGTTATTGTTGCGCCGGATGCCCGTTACACGGTGGATGCGACCTGGCCAGGACCAGCGCAAAAGGATGAGGGGAGCGCCCCGGCTCGTCTACGGCTGGTACTGGAATATATGCATTCGTTGATGATGACAGGACTGGAGCGGATAGCAGAGACGCATGGGTGGCGCGTATCTGAGGCGGTCACGCAGTTCTACTATTCCCCGGCCTTCATTGGGCGCACCCTTAACAGTGGCACCCAGATACTGCACAGGGACATAGCACCCGATTCCATGGAGGCCAGGCTGGGGACGCAGCCGGTGCGAGGGGAGTCGGGCATCCATACCTTTTCGGCTCTGCTGTGCCTCGACGACCAGGCCTACACTGAGGTGATGCCTGAAACTGTTGCGCCGGAGTACGCCGATCGCCTGCCAGCGGCGTATCAAGGATATCCCACCAGTCACCCTTTCCAGCGTGCTCGCCTAGGTGGTGGTCCGGGGTGGTTGATGATGTGGCCGGCCACCCACGTTGCCCACCGGGGTGTGTGCCCGGGCAAGAATTTTCCTTCCGTGGGGGACCCTGTACACACGGGCCACCCACCGCGCCTCCCTCATCAGCGGTCACTGTCCCTCTGCATCTTCGGTGCGGTGACGGTGCTCCCAGGGGGGGTGATTGACCTCATGAACACCGTGGACACGTTGCCTCACCAGGTAGAGGAGATGTATGGCCTACCGGTCCGCATGGTGTGCTTCGCGTGCAGGGAGGCTATCGAGTTCCAGGGGAGCTACTCAAAGCTTCCCCGGGTTTACGCCTGCAAGTATTGCATGCATGCCATCGAGCACACCGATCTCACGCAATTTGGGCACGTCATGTGCGGCAGCTGCTACGACCACCGGCAGTCAGCGCAGCCTGCTTTGCTGCCGCCGCTTCGGACGCACGAGCTGCACCCTTACCAGCCTGCCGACCTCAGCAGCTTTGAGCCCATGTCCCCAGAGGAGGCCAGAGCGCGGGCTGTTCTGAACTTTGCGGATGTGGCCACGGTGTGCAAGATGTTCAAGACAGCCTTTGGACAAGCCGCCAACCTCAACGATAGCGAGCGCGCCGGGCTGGCAAATCTGCAGTTCGGCCTTGGAGCACCGCAGCCAGCAGAGACCCAAGCTGTCGACCTGTTGGATACGCTTGTTCAGGGTTCAACGGTCTCCGGCTTCCATGAGCATGACATCTTCCAACGGATGGGAGCAACTTGCCCGACGGCCCAGGCTGTTACGTTTGCGGTGTGGGTGGCCGCCCGAAGAACATCACCGGCTGCCCAGCAGTCCCAACCAGAACAACCAGTGCTGCGGGCGGGTGAGGAGCCACATCCGGTCCTCCAGGTGCTTGACGACATAGCATGCGGTTCGAGTGAGGGCCAGGAATTGCAGCATCTGACCGCGGACACGCATCCGTCATCACCTAACGATGTTGGTCAAAAGAAGAAGCGGAGGCGAGGGAAACGCAACTCCAAGCCTCCTTCCGCGTGGTGCAGAGATTGGGCTCGGGCCTGGGAACGCCTTAATAAACCTCGCCAGCAGGCACCCCCGCGCCAGCTTTTTGACAAGGATGGCATGCTGGATCCCACGTTGGAATCCCTGATAGCGTGTCCCGGCACGGATTTCGCTCTGAAGGTGGCCGCTGCCATCACCCACAACTGGGATGAGGCCACACCAACGTTCGCATGCCGGTGCACGTGTGTGTTTGCGCGTGGTGTCCGAAAGCGCACCGAGCCTGGCTGGGATGGTGTCCACCTCCGCATGCGTCCAGTGGGCCCCTGCCTGGGAGAGATGGCTGCTGCGCCTCCTCCTGAGACTGCGGAAATGGGCGGGGCCGCGGCGCGTCCCGCAGTCCCGGCGGCTTCCGAGGCGCCGGCAACAGACGTGAGCGGGGATGGTGAGGCCACACACACACTTGCCGCAGCGGAGGGCCCCTGCCTGGGAGAGATGGATGCTGCGCCTCCTCCTGAGACTGCGGAAATGCGCGGGGCCGCGGCGCGTCCCGCAGTCCCGGCGGCGTGCGAGGCGCCGGCAACAGACGTGAGCGGGGATGGTGAGGCCACACACACACTTGCCGCAGCGGAGGGCCCTGCCTGCCTGGGAGAGATGGATGCTGCGCCTCCTCCTGAGACTGCGGAAATGCGCGGGGCCGCGGCGCGTCCCGCAGTCCCGGCGGTGTGCGAGGCGCCGGCAACAGACGTGAGCGGGGATGATGAGGCCACACACACACTTGCCGCAGCGGAGGGCCCTGCCTGCCTGGGAGAGATGGATGCTGCTCCAGCTCATGGCCTCGCGTCGGCGGGTGTTGTTGGGCTGACTGCACCTACTTTGGGAACCGAGCACAACTCAACCGAAGGATGAGCTGGAAGAGGAGGACGGAAAATCTGCAGCCCTGGCGGCGGCTGCAGCCCTGGTGGCGGCGCGGGCTGACGCACCCAAGAAGAAGAAGGGGGGCAACGTCAAAGGCGGCGTCAGGGAAGCGTCGTAGGGCGCGGTTATGTGTTGATATCACCACAGCAGGTGACATGCATGCACCCCCGTCTGCGCTTGCGGAGCTTGATGAACCTGGTCTCTGTATTCTCCACGTGTAGGATGTGTGTATCCTGGTGTAGGCATGGGGCATGTCATGGTAGTAGTGTCACGTATCACGTATGGGGCGCGTCACGTATGGGGGCATGTCACGTGTGTCTCCCCGACTATGCTGTGGCGGCAAGGGGGGATGCTTATTATGTACGGCGTGGTCGCATGAACGTGTCCTCAGGTACACCTTGATTATGATCGTCCGATCAAGCTGCCGGGCACACCGTACTCAGTCATCTTCACCCGGGCTGCTATGGTGCAAGCTAACCAGGCAGCTTTTGGCAAGAAGAAAGTGTCTGCACGCCGTAGCTTGTGTTGCTATTGCTATCAGAAGCCTGCAATAGCCAGGTGTGACCGGTGTGAACTCGCAGTGTATTGCTCAGTAAAATGCCAGCAATCGCACTGGAAGAACCCGCCACCAGACGCCCCCTCCTTACGAAAGCACAGTGGCAGCTGTATTCCAAAAGGGCAAGAACTTAATGTATTACGGGCGACGGAGGCAGCTCCTGCCGGCACCCGAAGGACGCATGGTCCTTGGACGAGCCCGAGGACGAGCTCCGTGTCACCGGCGGCGACAGTGCAGCGTGCCCGTGCACTAGCAAGCTTCGTGAGGCAACACGGCTCGAAGC